>VDFB02170225.1:0-45988 GCA_007258455.2 Sequoia sempervirens | reverse complement strand
CAACTCCTGACTAATCGCACATAATTTCACCCAGTCTCCTTCATGCCAATAATCTTTGAAAAGCTCCCCAAAAACAACTTTACATAGCTTTTCCCATCTATTGAATCTTTCAATTTTGATAAGGGGTTCGTTAAAAATCCATTTATCCTCCCAAAATCTAGCTTGATTGCCACTTCTAATGTACCATCCTATCCCTAATTCTAGAATTTTTCTACTAGTAATCATATCATTCCAGCAAGCTGAGCCACAAGGGAGGATAGGAGAGTCCAAAAAAGCTTTGAGGGACATATGGTCAACCATATATTTACTTCTTAAAATGTCTTTCCATTCTCCACTAGATGAGAAAGATCTCCTTATTTGTTTGGCTAGGAGGGTATTATTCATAATTCTAATTTTTCTGAGACCTAAACCTCTAAAGGCTTTCGGTTTGCAAACCAAATCCCTCCCTATAAGAGCATTATCTTTCTTTCCTCCACTCCATACCAAAGGAATATTTTTTGGATCTTTTCAATGGCCTCAATGTATTTAGCAGGTATTTTGAAAAGGCTTAAAGAATAAACTGGGAGGTTCTGAAGAGAAGCTTTAAGAAGTTGATTTTTCCTAGCTTGGATCAAAAGAGCTCCTTTCCAACCTCCCAGCTTCTTTTTGAACTTGTCAACCAACGAACACCAAAAGGACTATGGAGGTTTAAGGCATAACAAAAGTCCACCAAAAGGACTCTGGAGGTTTAAGGCATAACAAAAGTCCAAGATAAGAAGGTAAGGATTCCACTCTACAACCAAGGATTCTTGCAATCTTCACCTGTCTATGCTCAGGGATATTGAAGAAAAAAAGGGAACTCTTTTTTCTATTAACCATCTACCATGTCACCTTCTCATAGACATCCAATTTTTTTTTAAAGTCTTAGCCTCATTCACCATAGATCTTCCCATAAACATAGTTTCATCAAAAAACTATTGGTAAGAAAAAAATAGATTTGTGGAAGAAGGACTAAGACCTACAAGAGACCTTCGTTTAATCAATCTCTTAAGATTCATTCCCAGGCTTTCAACCATTATAGTAAAAATAATAGGTGAGATAGGGTCACCTTGTCTTAAACCTCTTGAACTTTGAAAGAATCTACAAGGAAATATATTCACAATAATAGATGTGGAGACCGTAGTAACCAACTAATTCACCAACTGAATGACTTTGCTACTTAAACCAAACCCCCTTACAATTTTGAATAAAAACTCCCAATCAACATGGTCATAAGCTTTGGATATATGAAGCTTAAGAAGAAAACCTTCATTTTTAGATTCCACAAGTGAATGAATATTCTCATGGACTGTAACTATAGAATCTAAGATTTTCCTTCCAAGAACAAAACCATTCTTCTAAGGGTAAATCAATGAAGGAAGGATAGAAATGATCCTTGAAGTTAAGACCTTTGATATGATTTTATAGAGAGAGTTACAAAGACTAATGGGTTTGAACTCCTCAAAATCCATTGCCCCTATTTTATTAGGAATAAGGACCACAAAAGTATCATTTAGTTCCTTAAGCATCCTTTTGGATCCAAAGAATTCCTTAACAACATTCACAACATCATTTTCAACAATATCCCAAAACCATTGAAAAAAGAACATAGGAAATCCATCAGGCCTAGGGGCCTTGTTTCCTTCAAAAGAAAATACAGCTTTCATGAATTCCTCCTTAGAGGGGATGGCCACAAGATTTTCATTATCTTCCCTAACAACAACCTTAGGGATAGCCTCTAATAAAAAGTCTTGGTCATTTTGATTGATTTCCACATTCACCAAAAGAAGGTTGTTATAGAAGAGGACAACTTTCTTTTTGATGTCTTCCTCTTCCTCAAATCTTGTACCATTAACTTCCATGGAAGAGATTCTATTAGCAGCCCTATGTTTAGAAGTAGATAAATGGAAGTACCTTGTATTTATGTCACTAGTTGAAAGCCACAATACCCTCAATCTCTACCTCTAGAACTCCTCTTTAGCTATTATGTCATGAAATTTCACTAACAACTCATTTTCTTTATCCTTATTATTTTCAATGAATCCTTCCTTCTAGATTTTGTCCTAGATCTCTACAAGCTCCATTTGAAGTTTGGATTTAATACCAAAAATGTTTCCAAAGGATTATTTCTTCCATATTAAATTGCGTTTGACTGAACTCTCAATTTTTTAGCAATTTTAAACATAGTAGTACTTGAAACATCAATATTCCACCATTTCCTAATTTCATCAAAGATAAGGTGGTGGGACAACCACATTCTCCCAAATCTAAAGGGAGATTTTTTCTTCACCTTTATAGGGTTATCCACAAAACTTATGGGAAAGTGATCAAACCCAACTCTAGAGAGAGATTTAAGAGATAAATAAATAGCTTAAAATCCATTGATGAGAAATTAAAGTTCTATCTAACCTTACTTGAATAAATTCCTTACCAATTCTTCTATTCAACCAAGTATACTAAGCCCCTTGCATGTCCATATCAATCAAGTCCATATTGTTGATGAAATTGAAAAGATCAAATTTACTCTCTTAATTCACCTGAGAGCCTCCAAATTTCTCCTCATTCAGAACGGGAGTATTATAATCGCCCATTACTAGCTAGTGGTCATTATCAAAAATCTTGTGAAAAGCAGGGAGCTCATTCCACAAATATTTTCTAGCTCCTTTCCCATTGGGAGCATAGATATTTGACTAAATACAGCTAAAGTTGTCTATGATATGTGTGAATTTAGTAGCTACATGATTGTTGCTCTCCAGCAAAGGTTCCCCTTTTGTAAGGTTCTAGTTCCAAAAGGTAGCAATACTTCCTAACACACCATCTGAACTATTTCCTTGAATCCCATAGTTTTGAAAGTTTGGACATTTTAGTTTCTCGGATTAGGAGAATAGGTTTATGATCCCTAAAAAAATTGTACAAAACATCTCTCTTGTGAAGGCTATTGGACCATCTTATATTCCAAGACATAATCTTCATATCTTACTAGGGGATTGGAGAATCTCTGGAATGGTCTTTTGAACACCATCAGCTATATCTAAGGATAGAATTAGCATGAAAGATGTGGATGACATGGTTTCACTCTTAGGTGATAAAATTATGTATTATGATGAAAATTTGAGAAATAGGATGCAACCATTTTTGGGTAATATTTCTACGAGGCTTGAGGAGATTTCTGACCATGATATCTCAGATTATGTGCACATGACAAAAATTTTAGATGTGTGTATTGAACAATCAAAAGATAAAATGAAGGATGGAATTTGCTTTTCTAAGTTTAGGATTGATTGTTATTATGCTTTATGAGGAGGACATTGATTGTGATGTTTGAGAGTATGATGATATGGAAGATTTAGATCTTCATGTTGAAGAGGTTGAGGATTTTATGACAACAATTAATGTAAGGGAAGACCACTTATTTTATGAGTTTCCCTCTTCACTAGAAATAAGAAATGATGATCCTTATTGGTGTAGAGATAATCCACTCTTTGTTGAGGATTTTGATGATGCATCTAACATAGGGTTAAAGTGTGGTCTTGAGCAAACAACAAGGCAACATAGTGGTGAGCTCCTTGTAGGAATTTCCTATGAATGTTTCATATTTGATACAAATGTTGCATATATAGGGTTGAGTGTCATGATGCTAGCTACTAGGAGGAGTATGAACATTTTTTAGTTTCCAACTTAGTTAGAAGGTATTCTAATGAGGCATGACAATGATATGAATAAAAAGAAATAGTATTTTCCATATGAACATGTTTCATATGATAAACATAACACATATGTGTCATGTGATGATGCAAATTTGTAGTTTATGCCAAACTCTACAATACAGAATGACATAGATTACACTGACAATGTTATGTTCAGAAAATTTGTAAGAAATGTTAGTGGTAGTGTCTGTAGTTAGGAAAAATTTAGTGGTAACCACATTTTTTTCTTGTAAGAAGAAGGTTGTACTTGTTGCAGTGGTATGACAAAGGTAAATGTGGGTTCAATGAAATCAATTCTTTCAATAGGCTAGTTTTTGAAATAGGTAAACATTGACTCTCCTTTTTGTTTGGTGGCCTGGGGTCATCAAATATGGTTTAAAATTTTGATAAAGACTATATTTCCCAATGGAGAAGGCACCCGGTCTGCTCTCAGAGATCTGAATTCTTTCCATGCCCATAGTGGGAATACATCCCCAGAAAGAGCCATTGTTGGGACTTCAAAATTTTGGCTAAAATTTTGAGGGCCCATGTAGAACTTTGCCTAAAACACTCAGAAGTACCCTATAAAATAGGCATAAGTGGCTCAATTTGAGAGCCTATAACTTTCTACCCCTTTATTGTCATGAGAAATCACTTTGGGGAAATGTTTAACACTTATCAGAGATGGTGTGTGACCATTTTCATCCTCCTTGGATCAGTTTTGGTGAGTTTTTAAGGTATTGGTTTAAGGACCTAGAAGTTGGTTTGTTGTTTACGCATGTTGCACCTTTCTAAGTAGGCCATCTTTTGGATGTTATATTTTGTGTCTGTTGAGTACTAAGCCCAACTAATATTTTTTCATGATTCTCAGCATCTTTATAAAGCCCCATGTTAGCTGGAATAGCCCTATGAATCCATTTACTAAGTCTTCTAGCTTGAATCTGTTTGCAAAAAAAGTTCAGATTTGCAAATTGAACTGTGTAAATCTGCAAAAAGTGCCCCTACATCTGAATTTATATTTGGTGACCTAATGACCTGCACATCAAAGTGAATGTCCCCCATGATTTCCTATATAATTTTCTACCACCTTCCTGGTTTGTGGCTCTCTAGCTCCTCATTTGTTATTTTTTGAAAGTCTATTCCAAATGAACTTTTTCAAGGTTTTAGAATAAACATTTCCATATTTTCAAAGAAGGCAATTTTGAGCGTCAATATCTCGCACATATGATCAAATCAGGTCAAGCTTTATTGCACACATATTCAGTGTACCCAAATGACCTAGTGTGTCCACTGAAATCCCCCCAAAGTTTGTTTTGATATTTTTTCAAAATGGTGACTTTGAGAGCCCTAATTGGTTCTGAGCAAGTGCAATTTACAAAAATGGCCGACTGGGCAACTTTGATATCTTGAATAACTTTCAATTCAGGATCTCTTTTACTTAACCATCTCCTGAATTGAATTATGGGGTCAAATTTCTACATTCCTACTTAGTTTCAGGGTCCTAGGATAAATTTTGATTGGTTAACTAATCCTTTTTTGACTACAACATGGCCAAAACTGGTGTCCCAAGAAAAACATTTTTTTTTAAATCTAAGGACAACCCATTTATTTTTTTGGTCTAAAACCTCTGCAATTCCATTTTCATAAAAAATGGAGGTCATATGATATGCTATTTTAATGCATTTCCGGTGTGGAAAATAAGTCCCGGGGGCCAATTTACAAAGGAGGTACCTGATTCTTGATGGCTAGGTGAAATTTGAGGAAATAATTTTTCTTTAAATAATATATTATGGCCGCACATAAAAAAATCTCAGCTCCATCAGTCACCATTTATGCATAATGAATTTTCTTCAAATGGCTAGCAGGTGTAATTAGAAGTAGCAAATTCTTCTAAAGTTCAAATGTTAATATTTAAAATATTTTGAATATTTTAAATATTGTGCAAATATAAATGGGAAAAAATAAAATTCATTTCAAGTGTTTTGGAGGACAAGCAAGTTTAATTCTTGCTTATGATTAGTCTCGAGGCAGCTTTCATGACTTTCAAAAAATCGGAGGAAGCAATTAGACATACAATGTTTGCCAGTAATGAATCTTCATTTGGGTCGATTAAATCAAAGCTTTGAGGTAGAGGACATTTTTTTAATATTTTTTCAAAGTTCTCAGCAATAGGCATTGCGTATGGTAGTTTTGAGTAAAATATTTCATAAAGCTTTTCACGAATATGCAAAATTTTCTCTTTGCCGGAAAATTAAAACATAAAGGCTTGTGTAAATTTTTGACCTAATTTAAATATTAGTGTTTTCCTAGTAAAGATTAAAAATTTTATTTGATCTGGATTTTCCTAAATGAGATCTTTTTCACCATGAAAGTAATTTTTTTGAGCTAAAGTTAAAGACAAGTGGTAAATGCAGAGGACAAGTGGTTTTTACAGTCAAACAAAGGGGGAATGATGAGTTTTTAGGTAGAGGAATATTTTTCTGTTAAAGGATAGTGGAGTGAGGAGCAAGAAAATAGGGGCAAGGATGAAGAGTCTTCATCAAGCAAAAGAGTTACAGATCAATGAATCAGAATACACCATGTGTCTTCTTCAGATGAGCATTTAGGGTTTTATTTTTCCTTAAGTGTTGTTCTTACTCCATTTTTGAGGGAGATATTTTGTAATTCAACACAAAGAACACTATAATAGGAATAGAGAACATTTATCATTGGTTATTTTTTAGGTTGGAGTTCATGATATCTTTGTAACTTTGATTGTAAACTGGCATAATAATACTAAGTAGTGCAATTTCAAGACTACTTTCTCTCCTATGTGCTTGTTTTGTTAGTTTTGAATACATATAATCAAGGATTATTTTGTTCATCTATGTTGGTTTTCAATGGGTGTGTGGTTTATTTCTTTCCCAATAATTCAAGAAATTAGTATAAATATGTGAATGAAGTTGTAGATTCATGTGAATTAAATGCTAATATGCTAGTAAGAAGTAGTGGTTAGGATATTATGCTGAAATATTGTAATGCAACATTTCAAAGCTTCATGTAAGGTCATTTTAAAGATTCTTAGCAAATTATGTGGATGTTTAAGATGACTTTGTTCCAATAAATGAAGCACTAACCTAAGTGGTTTATTCATGTTATTTTTTGTTGGTTGTTTCAACAACTGATCACAAATTTAAATCAAACCAAATATTATTCTTAGTTTGTTTGTGTGTAGAATTTAATGAATCATATATATCATGTTTAAATGAGGCATTATTGTAGAGGTTAGCCACGCCTTTAGGGTACTATGTCATTCAAACAATCGAAGGAGAAACATTTGTTCACTTTGTGTTTGATACTTTGACACACAAGTGTCTAAAAAAACATTGTTGGGATCACCCTCACACGTTTAATAGAGCGTGTAGTGTAGGGGAGAAAGGTGTACTTTATTCACTCTCCCATTTGTTGGCCATATCAACCCGTTGAGTCTGAATATGAGACAATGGTTGCTCTTTAGGACTCATTGCATCTATTGATTTGGGAACCAACACAACCTCTCAAGGATTGTGGTGCTCTTCCTTGTATGGCAATACCTCATTCTTCTACCTAATACTAACTTTCCTCCATTCTAGGCCCACTTTTTTCCTATGCTCAATGAGGGGAAGGGGTTTGGTAGCCTTGTCATCATATGTCACTTGTAGTTATCTCTTTTGACTCATCATTAACCTTTAATGAACATGTAAAAGCAAGCTTGGGATTTGGATGACATGTCTTGAGATTGACTTGCATGTGACATACTACACTTTCTTCATGACGTAGCTTATCGAAGACATTTGACTTGGCATAGGGATTTATGGGTAAGCTCTCATGACCTCTTCCTCTACTTTAAGGCAATTTCTAACAGTATAGGTGTTTGCAACTACTTTAAAATGGGGGGAATACATTACCATAATTAATTTTTGTTCTTGGTTTTTAGTGCAACCTTGTATTTATATGATGCATTCATTACTTTGTGTATTACATTGGGTATTATTTCCTTCATAAGTGTGATCTATCTTAGCATATTACATTCCTCTTGGTGGCCTGATGCGATGCACTATATCCCCTAAGTTGCGAATATACTATTCTTTGATTGGTCCTCTCTTGGAGACATTAGAAACAATGTTCCCTAAGTGACTAACCTTGCATGAACTTAACAAGACTCCTTTGAACATCCTCTAGATTTTACATGTTTTCATTTTTACATTTTCACATTTATGCATTTTGTATGGCCAAATTGCACAACACAACTTGCATGCCTGTGCTGCCATCCTATTTGTTCATTAGTTCTAAGCATACAAAGTTTTTCTTGTCTCATAAAGCACGAATTGAAACATTTTCTTTTTCCTTGTGGCACCTTATTAAAGTTATCAGGAGGTATAACTTTGATATGGTTGAGTAGGAAGCCCACCTAGTAGCATGACTTTTCCCCATAGCCACCTTTGTGTTTGTGAGTACATATCAACTAGCATATGTATCTTACCTTTTTGGGATTTATCACCCCACAAACTGTCAGATGTTCCATGGTCCCAAAGTGAGTATGTTGTGGCCTTCTCACCTTGCTTCATGTTAATTGGACTAAATGTGTTGTAAAAAAAAGGACACTTTGCTTGACATGAGATCAATTTGACTTAATGAGCCCTTAATCTAGTGTTGTGAGGTATTTTATGCATCCACACTAGTTCTTGGACCCTTGCAAATTAAATAAAATGATTTTAATGATGTCTTGTAAAGGTGTTATAAAGTGTTGTAAGATACTTCTGCGCTTTTCTAGACTTAATTAACCTATGTCTTCCTAATTCAACATTTCAAAATGTGTTTAATAACATTATTACATC
Source organism: Sequoia sempervirens (assembly GCA_007258455.2). Classification (NCBI taxonomy): domain Eukaryota; kingdom Viridiplantae; phylum Streptophyta; class Pinopsida; order Cupressales; family Cupressaceae; genus Sequoia; species Sequoia sempervirens. Next base: position 37,428 of record VDFB02170225.1, on the reverse strand, counting down.
AATCTAGAAGGTTCTTAACTTAAATTTAATGTTAAATTGGTGTTGTAATGTGTCTTACACATTCACATTGGTTCTTGTGCCTTCCTAGGCTCTGTGGCCCTGATTTTAGTGTTGTAAAGTGTATTTAATTAAACTTTCACATTGATTTTTGTGTCCCAAGCCCTACTTTACTCTTATATAATCATTAATAGGCCCCTATTAATCCATATTGTGCATCTTGAGGCATAATTTGATTAAATAACTAACATGTCACCATATAAGCCTAATTATCTTACTTCTCAGTATTCTAGCTAGCAAAAATGACCCTTGTTGGACCCATTCATGTTTAGTGGTGAATTAGTCCCATCTATGTGGGACCCATTCACCAATAGTGGTGAACTAATCCCATTTTGAGTCATTTTCAGGGTTTGAGCAAGAAATATTAGGTTCTAAGTTTAATTTTACATCATGTCGGCCTGTGATGAGGTATTAATGAGAAAATAAGATGAAATTCCTATAAATACAACCTTCTAAGTCCTAATTGACATCTCATTCTCATTGTTACATCTCTCATCATTGTTTCATCATCTATCTTCTCATTCAATTGAAGCAAGTTAGGGTTTTCTTCATCAAGATTACTTCCTAAGACATTCAAGGGTTGAATCTTCATGTTTAGTTGTATAAAAATCAAGATCAATCATCATGGAAAGGTAATAACTCCATTATTGCATGTTTCATTCCATTCTTTCATCAGTTTTGTTTAATTACCTAAATGGGGTTTGACCAAGGTAAACCCCCATGCCTTAACATTCAACATTTCTCTTTCTTGATTTGTTTGTTTGTAGATTTAGGTCTCTTAGAAGCTTTGAAATAATTGAAGATCAAGTTGAAAATTCATTCAATTCATCTCTTCATCATTCAAGTCAAAATATCAACAAAAAGTCACTTTCAGGCTTGAATACGACAACTTTGTAAGTAAACACCTATAGGAAGCATAAGTGCAGATTGAAAGCTCCAAAATCCACTTTTGAATATTTAGAAATTAAAAAGTGGAATCATTTTCCAAGGGTGGTGAATGATTCCCATTTCTAGGTCAATTTTGTGTTTTCTACATTTTCTTATACCCTTTTGACAGAAATAGGTTTTGACGCAATTTACTAGAACTGAGAAAAATTCACGCAGAATGGTGAATGACTCCCTCTAGGCCTAAAAAAAATCATCAAAAATATTTCAAAAGAAATTTCCTATCTCCTTCAAGCCTTCCAAGTGCACACTTTAAGTTTCATTAATTTCTATTTAGTTTTGCATTTGTTTCTAGTTCATTGTTGCATTACATAGTTTGTTTTCAAACATCACTTGTTTCTTAGGTTTTGTATTTATGTTCGATCAATTTCATAGCTTAGTTGCATTTAAATAATCTAATTGAGTCTAAATATCATTATACACATCCTTTATTTGAGTGAACCACCTAGGATTTTGAGGTTTATCTCTCTCCTTTTAGGTGAAAAACCCTAGTAGTGCAAGAGAAGTACATAGACCAAAAAATCTAAAGTTCATAATTTTATTTATTTTTTATGGAAATGAATGGAAAGGGAGCTTCCCGATGGAAAAAAATTATGCATCAAGAAATAACAATACTCTACTATAATCTTACCATTCATAAGAAAGGTCTGAATACTAACTTAAGAGGAAAATTATGGTAATTGAGCTACAAGTGTTCCCACAACAATATAAGCCATTTCCCAAATTCCATAGTCCAGGTCGAGAGAGTGTGATAGAGATGAAATAGAAAAGAAGCTCAAAACTAGCTAACCTCACAAAATCATATTATTTATTAAAAAAAATTCATACCAAGGGATAAAAATAAAGAGAAAACCTGCACTTGTAAATAAATAGTTGAAAAGTAGAAAAACGTTACTAATGAAGACCAATTCAAATGTCTCACAAGTTTAAACAAAAGCCACATTAGGTGTATACAAATTGGTAGTGTACAAACATTCACAAATACACAAGGGTCATATTATTTCATGATTTCCCAATTCCCATAGGGAGTGACTTATCACATATACATAGTGGCTAGCCCAGCATAAGTCACATATACACAAAGCGAGTAGCTCCATTATACATCACATATAAGGTGACTAACTCAAACACATCACATATACATAATGACTAATTAATATGCACATCATAAGTAAAACCATGATTGGCTCATATGCATATCACAATACAATGGTTACAATCTCATGTATACATAGCATTATAGCAATGGTTAGCTCAATCATACACCATAAATATTTGATGACAAATATGCACAATACATCATGAATGTTTATCTAAGGAATAATATGTAAAGTGGAAATGAATGCAAGCTATTGCATGTATCAACCCCACTACCTAATTCATAATATCATAAGCTTCCTAGGAAAATAAACAAGCATCCCATACTACTCAATGTAACCACTAGCAAGGGCCACAACCCTAGGCCATTACACAATAATTAGGGAGGCATTAGTGTATAAATACATTTAGCTAAACATAAGTTTATATCTCTTCATGCTCCCAAGATGTTACCTATCTTTGATAATCTAAGATACCATATTCCACTTTAGGATAGGAAAAAACTATAAGATGAGGTTGGTCCAACTATCACCTATCTATTATTTATTAGAAGTTTTCTTCTATGCAATCCATTGGGAAACCTGACAACCAAGGACATCCATCATTGGTGTAGTATGCTCCCTGATTATTGTCAATCTCAAGTATCATAGTATTGCTCCTTGACTATTGTCAATCTTGAGCATACATCTTATAGCATATGATAACCATAAAAGTGAACTTACCAAAATAAATTCACATTAAAGGATTAAGGTATGACCACATAAATTTCCTACCCATATCAAGCTCATGAGTAAGCCATACCATGATATTTTGTTCATGTATAATTTCAATCAATCAACATTCAATCAACATGAATTTGAAGTCATTCTAGCATGCACTCACGTCATAGGTTATTGTCTTTCATACATAACAAGTAATAAATCATATATTCAATTTCATTCAAAATTACTAGATTCTAGTCATTGATCATAATCCCCTTATTTGGTTCCCATACTAAACCATCTAAGAAATAACAAGTCTCTAACTCATCTAGATATCATCATAATTCTAATTTTTCTTCTAAACTCTCAAGAAATGCAACTTTAATGTAGTAGACTCTAGGCTTGAGTGTTGAACCCAAAGCTCTGATACCATATGTAACAACATAACCTAACATGCAATGAGTACCTAATATGTTGCTTCTCGTACCAACAAAAACTATTTCACAAGTGCATAATCACAATGACTAAACAAAAACTTTCATGGTTGCATCCATAAGAATGAATATTATATTCATAATAAGGTAACATGAAATACTAGATTTGCATATGATCATTTGATCATACCATATACCACATTCATAGTATTAAGGCATGTTTAGAACATTTATAAGCTAAGATAAGAATCATTTACCTCTAAACCAGTAATGAAGGAGAAGCTAGATTCCAAATATGAAATAAGGAAATTAACACATACCTCCTCTGTCTTCCTTAATCTTTTGAAAACAAGTTGATAACATAAGCAACCAAATTACTTACAACAGCCATGTCCTTTCAAACAAATCAAAGATATCTTATTGTATATGAAAACACAAGTATTCAAGTGAGAGTAATTTACTCATTTAAATAAATATGACACCAAATAAATATCACATCATCATTTGCATAATCAAATCTATACCATTTTTTGCATTATCTTGAACTGGAAGGAAAAGAGAGAATCATTGGGATGAATTCCACCCTTATGTGAATCCATAGGCTTCCCCATGCTACCCTAGGAAGGGAGCTTGATCCATCATGAAGAGTCTAGCAATCAGTGGCCAACATGTGAGAAAACTATGCAACTATGGGCTAACTAATAGATGCAACCCATTATTTCCTCAAGCAAAAATCTAAGGATATGTCCTCCCCATGATGTGAGACAACTTAATTATAACAATCCTCTCCTATTTGAATTAACTACCTTGTTCAAGCATTTGTTTATTATTTGAACCCTTAGGTCCACCCTGGTAAGTACTTGCAACTTTTCACATGTTATTAAATTTATCACTTTTATGTGTCATTTAGTCAAGCATTAAGGCTTATTCCTTTTGTCACAATTTAAATCATAATTCCCTTTAACCCAATGGATTAAGCCATCAAGACTTGTGGAAGTAAAACTAGAATCCAACAAGGTTTGTCATTTATAACAATTAAACAATCACTATTTTCCTTGTACATATTTAGATTCAATTGACTCATCTTTCCTAAGAAAAATAGTACTAAATGTAGACTCTCATAGGTCAATAATGCATAATTTATCAAGGTACTCACAAGGTTCATATGAACTTCAAGTTAGAACCATTACACTATAGGACCCATCACTAGAAATTACCAACTTATAATGCAGTTCTTTACTCCTAATTTAATTCATTTTAGCTGCAAATTTCAATCTTGGCAAGAGCAATAAACTATAGAACATATTTTGGCTCAAACATAGCATAGGATCTCAAAATATATGCTTAATATCATTTATAATCTAGATAAAAATGTACAATCTATGGTCATAGTGATGTAAATGAGTAGTAGAAGGCTGATGAGGTACCTTCCCATGGCTATTATACACTACTACAACAGCCATGTGGAGGTACCTTCACCATTAACCTAAGTAATCATTGAGTTATCAAAATTATATGGCCAGTGCTTGGTTCATTGATAACAATGTTCCTTTATCAAAATATATTTACTAGTCCTTATACTTTCCAAGCAATTACTGACACAGGGTTTTGTTGAACCCATTGTTACTCTATTAAGAAAGTTCTAAGTTTGCTTTCACACAGATTGTAGCATTTAAATCAGTCATTTCCAAATTCTAAGTAGCTATAGGATGATGCCATTTATTCATAATAAAAAACACTAAGAAACTTTTAAACTGTACATTTAGTAGTCTGGGATTCGCCAACATTTTTCCTACTTGATATTAAGAAGATAAACTTAATAGTTTCTTCATACCTGTGAACTAAAATTTGTAGGATGTTATACAAATACCACCTATGTTTAGCCCCTTCCTTTCCTTCTATATTTATCTTCAAAACCATAAAAATATCCTTGGTATCTGACCTTCACTTGTTTATTACCTCCCCATTCTCTCTCCCTTGCTACGTGGATATGATGCGCCTTTACTAGCTGCTAGGCGTAATTTATTTGTTTAAACCTTTCCTTCTACTAACAGCAACCATATTTACTAGCCTTAGAATGATACATCCCTTCTTAAAGGTAGTCCATTGTTTAAAAAAAAAATTCTTTGTTTTATTTTCTTTTAGCCTTGGGTCCCACCACATATTCTGCCTAGGTCCCACCATAAATTCTCTTTCTTAAATAATAATAACTATTTAAGATATCCCTCTTTGAAAAAAAATCTATATATCATTTTATCATTATTTATATTTCTAAAAGTTTATTATTATTTTTTTAATATTTAAATTCATTATAAATTAATCTAAATAAAAGACTAATTCCTTGTATAATTTTGGTCAAAATAAACAAGACACCTTATTTACCCTTCCCAGTGCAATACATAATCTAGGGATTACACTACATGTTCGTGTGCTACTCTCACACCATGGCCTCCAAATGGCTAAACTCCCCTTCCCAATGATACTCTATCTCTCTTTAGAAAGAACACATACCTATGCCATGACATTCCAATAACATGTTCAACATTAGTCTGCTTCAAATAATAAAAATCAAGCTTAAAAATTTATCTACAATATTATCATCTCCATATAAAGCTCAATAATATAGCTAGGTATGAACTTATAAAAATTCATTCATAACACCTTAATTAACCTCATTTGATGTATTATCAAAATGATTAGTTTTAAACAACTAACTGAAATAGCCATTTTAAAATCCAGATTGAACAAAAAACAAGACAACAATATACAAGTTTAAGGCCAACTGTTATGACAGTTAGGTTTCACATTCAATTGAACATCAATTTAACATGACAATACAAAAATTAGGGTTGTGTCACAATTAGGGTTGTAAGAAGACTCCTTAAATTGTCTCTATATATCTCTAAATAGCTAGCATTTCAAATTTGCAAGGGAAGAGATAGACAACTTCAAAAGGAAATATCATGCTCTCTCCTTCATTCTTTCACATGATTGGCCTCTTGGTCTACAAATGAGTTCTCATCTTCTAGGTCTTTAGGAAAGTAGAGCCAATGTTTTTCTTGATATCAACATAACGGTTCACTCCCAAGCTCAAGCTGCAAGTCAAGTTTGAATGGTTCTTGGTGAGGGCCAAGAAGAAAATTTAGTGAATGTAGTTTGTAAGAATTAATTTGAAAATGGAAAATGTACATGTTTTGTATAGTTTGTGTAGAAATTTGTTACTAAGGGATTAGTTGAAGATAGTATTTTTAGATGTATTTCAGATGTATGGTTTGGGTTCTCATTGTATAATTATGGGAAGCACTATTTTGTAACGGGTTAAAATTTTTTGTCTATTCGGGAAGTTTGTTTGGTCATGTGCCATAAAATTTATTCTACTATATAGTTGATAAAATATATATAATTACATATTATATGATATTAATATAATTACAAGCTCTTTTCTTTTGCTAAAAAAAAAGAATATTAAAAAGAGCATAATAATTGGTATATTTTACAGAGTATGGTAAATTATACCTTTTGGATAGTTTCAGTTGGTTGAAATTGAGCTAGTTTAATTTGAAGCTTGAAATAATGAGACCAAAGTTTGAATGTTTAAAATAAAATTATAATTATCATAAGTACCTAACTACTATTAGTTGCATGCTTTCCTAATTGGAATAAGTTTTAATCACATGTTTCTTTATTGCTATATTTAAAGACACTCAATATACACTTAAATTCATATATGGGGAGTACACTAATTACTAAGTGATGAACAATTAGATCTATATCATCATCATACATGACATTTACATGTTGGTATATTGTACCTAATATCATGTATTTGCATTAGTACAAAATACTTATAGGGTTTTAGTAAGGAAAAAATATTCACCTTTTAGGTCAAAAAAATCTTAAATGGTCTCTTTTACTATATATTATATGAAGGAAAGTATGTTTATAGGTATGTACTCTATTAGAGTGATCCTACATAGGAAAAATAAAATTCAAATAATAGATCAAGTTGTAACACCTAGGATTGAACTTATAGTTCTTAAGAATGAACTATATAGTTTTCTAAGGTGACACCATATTTTAGGAAATCATCACACATATTCAATCAATTATTTTGTGTTAGTGTGAATGGGGATAGTTCCTAACTAGATATTAGTGAGGACCTATTCACATAATTAATAAGTTTACTTAGGATTTAGTTTCCTAGGTGGCATTCTAGAAACTAGTATTTAATGGGACCATATCTCATTAATAGGAATGTAATTATCTAGGCATTTAATATTTCTCTCATTCATTTATAATTATGCATTAGGCATTTAATATTTACAACTAAGGTGGTTATCCAACCTCCTCTTGCCTTGCATATATAAGCAAGGCTCTTGTAAATTTGTAAATCATCTCATGAGTTCTACCTCAATACATTCAAGATCGTCATCTCATAAAGTTGTCTTATTTCTCATGTTGCAACAATTCTTTATTCATGTGGATGTTATTCTTCATGGTTGATCCTTTAAAGTTTGTGCAACTTCAAGTGAGTTATTGTTCATATTTCCTACATGGTATTAGAGCATAAGCCATAGAAGATGCATCTCATATTGAGAAGTTGAGCTAAGGAGACTATCATAGGCTGAAGTTTTTCATGAAGGGCTAGTTCTCATTTGGGAGGAAACTAGTTTTTGAGGAACCTTGGGTAGGATTTGACCCCACCATTGTGTTTATAAGGTCCAAAAACCTAAGGATTTCCTACACATTTGTTGAAATTCTACTTCATCATTCAGAGGCCATCAAATTTTTTTTGTAGTGATATTGGAAGGGCATTTTACATATCGTACAAGTTGCAAGAAAAAATTTCCTCACCCTTGCAGAAAAAACATCCCCTTTCATATAAAATATTCATATTCCAAGGTAAATTTATTTTCTAGTGATTTTTCAAAAAAATCAATTGACTATCTTAAATTTGATAGCCAAATGACTGTCACAGAAGCCCCATCATGTCTTAACTAGGCACTTTTCTTAAAATCTCCATAAATTTTGACTCAGGTATTAGATTTTTACAAACAAGATATTGTTAGAAAGCTGGTTCTAAGCACTATCTAGTGGTGGAGGAATTCGTATAATATTTTGTTTATATAATATTTTATTTCTATTTGAAATGAGTGCTTCCATTTGAACTCTTGACCTCGTATATTTTCACCATTTTGTCAAATTTTGGAGATTACAACAACATTGTGAAGGTGATTTAGAGTTCTATCATCCTATCCATTCACATTTTTCAGGTTCAACCCCAAGTATATTCTATCAAGTTTTTATAATTTGTGGCATTTTCTTGATATATTTGATATACTGCAATTTAGAGAAGATTTTTTTGCATTAGAGGCTTTATTTTTACTCACACATCATATTTTGGGTTTTCTATTTGATATTCAAGGTCATGTCTTTGTAATATTGGGGATATATCATAGTTCATTATAGAATTTTCATATTATTCTTCTTTGATTATGTTACAAAAGGGAAACTATAAACAATGAAGAGATTGCATCATAAACCATCTCTAATCACTTCAATTGTTGTCACATTTGTATGGCTTCCTAATAAAGGTATCAAAAAAATTTCTTGAAGTTGTAGCAAATATAACTTTTAGAGGTTATTGCAATGCATGTTGATGATGATATTTTGAAAGATATTCAACATTATGATTGTCCTCATATTCTTTGGACTATGATTTGGGAGATAGATCGAGATCATGATATTCCACCATTCCCTGATGATCATGAGCCTCTTCATATTAAAAAATGATACCCTATGATGATAATACTATGCAGGAGCTCATAGATTTGGAATGATTTGAATCTTTGGATGAGGATGCCAAGGTTTCTTCAAATGCTTCTTCTCCATCAAAGATAGTTGTTGTACCTTCACATCTAGTAATTCCTTGTCCAAAGTCATTGATTGAGGATTCCATCATTCCTATTCATTAGGACATATTCAGTTTTCCAGAGTCAAGATCATAAGATGGCTTTGTTTAAGGTATTGGAGACTTAGCTACTTCTATAGGTTTGGAGGACATTCTTGAGGGGATATATCTCCTCTATGCAGATTCTACTTTAGAGGGTTTTATTGAGTCTTCACATTCTATTGTTTTGATCTTGATTTTGGATCTTGATCTTGGTGAGACCACCTTGGAGGCACTTGATTACTTTTTAGAGATTTCATATATGAGGCTTCTTCCCTCTCATTTCATTTTGGATTTGGAGTTTCTTCAGCATATACCATTGTATTTTCTTCTTCCCAGTAGGAGACATGTGGTTTTTTGTCACTACACACTCTTTTTTCTTTAGACTTGTTTCAGTGGTTTTGAGGACACTTCATTCTAGGGGCAATCTAGTGTCCATCTATTTGTTTAATGGAGAGATTAGTGTATTTTATTCTTTAGATCTTGTTCAACATTAGTTTCCACATAGTCCTCATTTGTCACCTTCTTCATTCATTGGGCATGTACATAATTTTATTATGGCATCTTCATCTTCCTTGGGTAAGGAGACACACGATCAGTTTTTAGAGACATCATCATCATACATATTCATTATTTCTCCCTTCAATTCCTATATGCAATGGGAAGGATCCCTACATTTGTACTTCATTTTTTTTTATTCTGAGAGGGAGACAATTTTTTTTTTCAACATTGGATCATGTTTTGTCTTCAAGAACTTACCATTTTTTCAGGTGATTGCATATTGTGGGAGGGGTACATAGTCTCTCTATTTCCTTCTTGTGGGGGAGGTATTTATTATATTGTATTCTTGTGATGGATGTAGCTCTTGGGGGTATTGATGTTGAGACCTCCATACATCACTTTCATTACTTTTACATGATTTATATTTTACATTATATCTATTTTTTTGGGAGAAGTTTTGTCCCATGAGGTTTTCTCATTTTCTTTGTTTGTAAGAGATTGCATTATCATTTGCACATGGGTATCTAACAGGGCCTTGTAGCTGAGACCCATCTTATTACATCATTTGCATAATAACTACTCTCCCAAGTTGCATTTATGGGGGGTGTTAGTGTGAATGGGGATATTTCCTAACTAGATACTAGTGAGGACCTATTCACATCATTAATAAGTTTACTTAGGAGTTAGTTTCCTAGGTGACATTCTAGAAACTAGTATATAGGACCATATCTCATTAATAGGAATGTAGCTATCTAGGCATTTGATATTTTTCTCATGCATTTATAATTATACATTAGGCATTTAATGCTTGTAACTAAGGTGGTTATCCAACCTCCTCTCACCTCACCTATGGGTGCCTTTATAATAGTGGTTTACAATTTATGTGAGGAAGGAAATTTCAATTTTTTCTTTTTCCTCAAAATCAACGGGTTCAACCAAACCATATGGTTCGATCAAACCTCTCCAAGGGTTCAATCAAACCATATGGTTCGGTCGAACCCATGGTTCACCTAAACCACAAACCCCAAATGGGAAAAAACATTATTTAAAGGGGTTTGACCGAACCCAGCTTCGACCGAACCTCTTTGCATATGATAAAAAAACCAAATCTTTCATTTCGACTGTCACTTTCTCAAATTGTCATTGCTTTACCTACATGCGGCGAACTGATTTCTTCTTTCCAGTGAACACAACTTCAACTTGGTCTCTCCAAACTTCATCAACCTAAACTTCCATAACGAGCACCCGGTAATTGAAATTTGAATTCTTTAGAGTTTAAAATGCATTGATATGTAAAATTTCGAAACCCTAGATGCAATTGTTTTCACATTTATTGAATTCAAATTGGACTTTTTATACATGTCTACCAAAACATTTTGTCAAATAGTTCACTACCTTGATGCTATGGCTAAAATCCTAGAATGAGTTCTTTCGAACAAGCTATGGATGCTTGGAAAAAATCTATCAAAAGAATAATAGTAAGCAATATCATAGACAAGGCAGCGAACTCTTTGAAAAAATGCCTCAAATAAATGAGGTCTCATGGTGATGGAATGCCATGACAATCAAAAGCATTTGATTTTCATGGCATTCCATCACCATGAGACCTCATTTATTTGAGGCATTTTTTCAAAGAGTTCACTGCCTTGTCTATGCTAACACATTTTTCATACATGTCTATCAAAGAATTATATCAAACAGTTCATTTCCTTGCTGCTATGGCTAAAAGCCTAAAACAAGTGCTTTCAAACAAGCTATGGATTGTCATGGCATTCCATCACCATGAGACCACATTTCTTTGAGGCATTTTTTCAAAGAATTCGCTACCTTGTCTATGCTACCACATTTTTCATATATGTTTACCAAAGCATTTTATCAAAAAATTCACCTCCTTGCTGCTATGGCTAAAAGCCTAAAATATGCCTTCCCATTTCAACAATAAAAGCGATGGATACCATGCTCCTAAATGGAAAGACCAAGTGAAACATATACAAGAACTTAATAGCATATGGAAACAAACAATATAAAGTTATGAAGTTCAAATAGAACCACAAATTCTATCATTTGTAACATTAAAAATGTCCATATTAACCTATCAAGAGATAAATATGCAAAATAGATTTAATTTTAGTTACAAGAAAAATGTATAAATTATAAATTTCTAACATAATTATGTACATGGGAAAATCCTCTTTGAAGAAAAATCCCACAACTAAAAACATGCCAATTATATTATTTGATAATAATATCATTTAAAATAAAATATTCATGTGCATACCCTTATAGTAGTATCATCAACATGTGATTCATATGGAGTAATTTCTAGTAGCATGATGATACCTATAAAATCATTATGCTTTCTCCATCTAACCTTATAGTGTAACTTCTCCTTCCATTACCATGTCATTACCTTTCTAGACCTTCCCCTCTTTATTCATTCTCCTTTTTATCCTACTCTACTCTTACCACTAATATATCCCTATATCTTGGATATACTATTGAAGAAATTTAACTTTCAATATCGCAAAAATTAGACCCATATTTTTAAACATAAAATGTGTATAATAAAATACAATGATCCATGCTTCCTAATTCAACTTCATTAATATCTATCGAATGAACTTAGGTTCATTACAATAAGATAATCATATAGCCATAATTAGTTGTCAAGATAATGGTAAAGTTTTCAATAGCCATATTTATCCTTCCACATGCCACCAATAGACATACACATAAAATTCATTAGGAAAAGTGGATGTGTGGATATGTGGATATGTGTCAAAAAAATGCTTTGATAAGATGTGTGTAAGGAAAAAATGGAGTTCAAGTGTTTGATTTATGTCTATATCATAGGTCATAAACTCTAGGGGAATTATTACCACTTTGCACAATATTGCACCATATATATATATATTCAAAATGAGGCAAAAAATACAATAGGAATAATATGGATATGCAAATTTTATCATTACATTTTTTTCCACTTTAAGATGCATGTGAACATTTTAAAATAATCGTGCATCTCAATTTAGACATCAAAAAACATGAAAAAGTGGTTTGTTGTCTTGTGTACAACACATCCTTTTTCTTTTGAGAAAATTATCTATCACTTTGTAAAATCCTTGCTATGTTGAGATTATTTAATTTTTTCCCTCCATATTTGTAGTCCTTTTTATTTCTAGAAATATAATTTATGACATTTTTTCTTAATAAACAACATATGAATAAATTTTACATGGTTGTAAATTTTACACATGGTTGTATGCAATCTCATATATATAGTACGTATGGTTGTGATTACAATGTTTATATTGTGTTTAGATTTGGTTTTATATTATCCTTCCAAAAAAAGTTTGATGTTTATAATATTTTGATTTACCTTTGGATTTTGTAGACACTAAATCTCACATACACTCATATCCATACCATGGTCCTCATCCGCACAACTAACATCCACTTATTAACAAAATTCATGATACCTTAATTCCTACACTTCATCATTTTTCTTTTCAGACCTAAAATGATCAAGGCCTAAACTAATTAAAATATTTATTGTAACAATTTCCATAGTAAAATACAAAATAGAGAGGGGCCACATTTCATTGACTAAAATAATTAAGAAATTTCATTAAATAAATAAATTAGTTAATTAGGTAATAATAGTAGCCACATTTTAATTGGGTTTTAAACTCATGATACATGATCAAATCCTAGCAATTTATCCATCATATAAAAAATCTATAAATTGAAATCAAATCCATCATTTTATCATCTCAATTTTGAGCAAGTATATTTTATCTAGTTAGGCAATAAATTTTTTATCATTTGCAAGATATATCCATTTGTCAATATGTATTTCATTATAATTTTAGTTCATTTTTTGTGTAATTCATCTTTTCACTCTATTAGAGGCGATTTTTTAATTCAATTTGAACTCTACATTTATTTTCCTCAATGTCTCATTTATTTAAATTCAATGCTTACAAATTGACATGCTTGGTGGGATGCAAACCCACAAATGCTTAGTTACATTTTATATTTTATACTATTAAAGTATTTGATTTATGCTTTATTTGTTATTTAATCTATGTTGATCTCACATTTTTCTATATCTATCCTCTTCGCCTATCCTTCTCTATGGATATGTTCCACTCATATCTACCACCCTGAGGTGATCCATGTCTCAATCCTTGTCACGGTCACTCCTCCTCTCTACCTATATCCTTTCTCAATGAGCTAGATCTATCACTACTACTCCCCAAAACAACTACGTTTAAATATTAAAAAAATGTTCAATAAATCATACAACATTGATTAAAACTAACTAATCAATGAAATCATTTAATACTATAACACCTTATGAATTATATTGAATGTCCCCACCTTGAAATTTATAGCCATCGATGTCAATCACTTATTCATACTATAGCTTCGTTCTACAAAACACCTACATTTATATAAAAGTGATTTTTTAAGAAAAATAATATTTAACCTACTTTTAACTCAACAATAATGGACATATTTCTATCATAAACTCTTCATACTCATAACAAAATCATGGCCTAGGTAGAGTATAAAAAATGTTGTTTCCAACCTCATATGTAAATCTAGAGTTAGAGTGTCAAAATTGTTGAATTTCATCCTATGTGCTATTAATTAGCTTCTTATCGACTCACAAAAGCCTACTGCTAAAAGCCCAAGTATGATTTTCAATAGGAATTTTGTAACAACCCTCTTCTTAATACTCAAGTAATCTCAAGAATTTACTAGAAGGTAAATCAACTTAGTAAACAAGAGAGAGAATTTTTTTTTTAATCATTTGGATAAGCACAAGAATAAAGTAGAACTTTTCCAGATAAAATTCAAACTTGAATTTACATGTAATCATAACTAGAATCAAGATAATCCCTTACAATATTCATTTATATCACATAAGATACACTTAGCATAAGAATAGTTTTACCTCATAGGTTTTAACTATTGTAAGCCAGAACATGGAGTTCACTACATCTGGACTATTGATCTCTATCTTCACAAGCCTCAAAGAGTCTACCGCTACAGAGGGAGAGCATCATCTGAGTGCTTTTCCTCCAACCACGGACTCAAGTGGTCCCCTGCGCACTTCCTAACTGGAAGTGACCTGGCCCTTCTCAAAGAGTATAGATATAAGGAGCTGTCAAGTTTCACCATCTGAGTCCTAGTGATGTGTCCTACAAAACTCAATCGACCATACAACTCTAGATCCGTTCTAGCTAAGTATGATCACTCTGATTGGTCATGCCATCTAGACACATAGCTCTGACTCATCTTAGAACTTTCACAATCTGAAGTTTTAATTACTCTATTGTTTCTCTAGACACAACTAGTCTATTAAGAAAACCATTCTAGTCAATCTGACTTAGAATTAATCCATAATTTATTACAAACATGTAATGTAAAGATTTAGATATTCCAAACCTTTTCAAAAGTCCCTTATTGCATTCTTCCAATATCTAGGGTTTATGATGACCTCCCATTTACTTCTCAAGATTCAATACCCAATATCTCGATGTGTTTAATCAAGTTTCAACATTATCAAAGAATCTATTAAGGTGTTCTAAAGACTTCCTGTCTTACTCTATAGTTTTCTCAACCTTTCACTGACAATGAAAAAATATATGAACAATGTCATATCTGACATAAGAGTTATAGATTTCCTACATCCTCCTTGTTTCAATACTAGGGTTTAGCTTCTCTAACCCAACGCATGGGAATATCAACATCCCTATTTTCCAAAGGTAGTAGCATAAGTGTAACAAAACATAAGAATAGATACTTCTAGTGTTTCCCAGACCACTTCGCATTTCTCAAATTCATATTTCATGTAACATGAATAAGCATAATATTCAAGGAATATCCCCCATTGATATATGTATATATATATATATATATCTTAATGAGTACCATTATTTCTCATAACTAGGACTTGGACTAAGTTCAATCCTTCAACCTTTCTAGGTTAGATTCGTAAAAGATAATAAATAACTTTCAACATCCTAGTCTACTCAAGGTTACTAACATTCAAAAAAGGAGAGGTTATAAAATAATATGAATATCATCCTTTATATACATATGTCATATATACCTATAACAACAATTCCAAGTACAAAAGACATGTTAGGTCAAGTTTCGGTCACCCAACATCCCCTCATCAAAGTTGGTCATTCACGTAATATTGCTAGCTCTCCAATGAAAATCAATTCCTTCCCATAATAAAGACATTTTCTCAATGTGCTCATAATATAATTAGAGGAGTAACTTTATCTCAAACTAGATTGATTTGATGAAGCCAATAAATAACATATACTATTATCTTAAATAGTCTTTATGGATCCTTAGAAGTAAAACTTGTAACTCCAAAGTATCCTAACACATGATCCTTCCTTATAGGGTAGATTATACTTGAAGCATATATTCCCACACTACTACATGTTTTAGATCAATAGATCAAGGTAAGAAACTTTACTAAGAACTAGGTCCATTGTATTTCATTTAACTATGTCTTGGTTCTTGCCTATTTTCCTACAAGGTAGGATACCTATCCAATCACTGCCTGGATGCTATTTGGAAGGATATACGAAGGATAACATTTTTGTGAGAATACTACTTGGCCCAGTATTCTCACACACATACGTACATGACAAGAGACAACAAAGCTATTTTGGTCTCTATCTCACTACCCCGAGGACTCATCACAATATCTCTTTATGTTAAACACTATGCTAAGTTTTCCCAAGAGTCAAAGTTACTCTCTAACTACTTCGTCTCTTCCGCCACTATTCAAAATGATGATATAGCCTTTTAAAGGATTCTTGCTCCACAACTCATGGATTTTCCTGCATGATAGTGAAGTTTGTGAGCTTTTCATGGCCTACCATCTAGGATATTATACTTGCAACCTATCTAGTTATGGATGGTTCATAAAAATTTGTGACATACAAATATATCCACTTTCTTTCCTTACATTAATCATAGTATGATTTATGTGCAAAAGAGACCACTATTCTTCTCATTATTTGTGTTACAAAGAACATTTGAAGATTCCAACGAAATACTTCTTAAAAAAAATCAACAAGGGATTATAGAAGTCACTTAACTTATAATATCGGTGAGCTCACACCAATCTTCTAGTTATGTTCTCAATTTGAGTTGCTCCTCCTATCTTCTTCTCCTGCTCATAACTTGTGTAGTACTGTTTTATTGAGGGATTCTTCCTCTAACATGAACTTCCTTTTGTTTTTTCTTTGCTTGCTTGGTGACCACCACCTTTCTATGATGATCAGATTCTAAAATATTTTTGTTGTTAACAAAACTACCCTCCCCCACATCCATTCCCAAGTTGAGTTCCCAAGAATCAGTTATATGAAATGATATATCTAGCCATCGATAGAGGAGAACAATTTTCTCCTTCACATGACACAGGTTTAGCCATCATTCAAATCATCCTCCCTTCCATTCCCCCACTACCACCCTTACTCGTGGATCCCCCCCGAAATGCCTGCAAGAATTAGTTATAAAAACCAATATAAAGACAGTTATAGAAACTAGTTCTTGAAGGAGTTAGATAATTTATTGGCTTATGTACGAGGACCGACGTTCCCATGTAGGGAATGCCCAAACATAGAGTTTGAACCTGCGCTAACTTGGTGAGATGCCCACAACCTCAAAAATATATTTAATAATCTTTGAGTTTAGACTTTTTCCATGTTCACCTTATTGGTCGTGGCTAAACAAAAGCCATTTTGTTATATAGCAAGAAAAAATTATATGAATAGGCATACCTATGCCATCTCAATAATCAATAAACTTCTCAATTGAGTCAGTCAAACATATTGATATATCATGCCCCTCCATAAAAGGAGCGTTGTCAAAATAGTGGACTCAACGACTAGCTTATTTGTTAAAAGTATCACCAAATACAACACATATAAATGACAAATCATTCCACAATTTAGGGTTGGTAACTTTTTGTTTACATGAATCTTTGAAGTTTATTTAGTAAAAGTCTCATTTTGTATATCTTTACTAATTGTATAAAAATTTGGAATATCTGTGTTAATACATCTTATTGGAAAACCATTCATTGAAATTTTTTGAAGCCCACAACTGAATGGTTTGTAATGACCTCTTGCCTTCAAGAATTTCTATTATGCTCATCAATTTCAAACCATTTTGGGGTTCTTGAATGTTTTTAAATTTTAACAAACTAATTACAAAAAGATGGATTTTGAATTTCTTTTACTTCATCACATTTAGGTTCTCTCTTCTTATGTAATTTGGAGACACATTGAGTTTCATTGGTTCATGTAGTGCCCCTCCATTCTCATAGTGGATGTGCAGGAAGTTTGGCTTTGGAATTCAGAGATGAAAGTAAAATAATAGAGACATTTAAAAGTATGTGCTAATGATGTTAAACAATTGATATTGTATATCATGAATTTATAGACTAAGTAAAAAGGTTAGATAATGATTTATTATATGTGTTTAAAGATATATTTATCATGATGTGTGTGTTCAGACATGACCATTACTATGATGTATGTTATTGACATATTGATGTGATGAAAGTGTTTTGTTACCTTTGGGGTTTTCACTTGATTCTAATATATTATTATTGTGTTGTCATATTACTATGATTTTGATTATGGTTATCTTTATTATCATAAAATATACTGATTTGTGTTCAAGCTTTGTGGTTGCAAGATGGGGCATGAGCTTCTATCAGTGTTTTGGTGAGTATGATGCATATTGTTATGTTATTGTTATTATGCAGAGATTTACTTGGATAATTGAGTGATACAGTAGTATGTTTGTTAGGATAAGTAGAAAGGGCGGCATCGTACCATTGGACATATGAGAGACATACGGGAATGAGATACGATTGCTAGAGCTTCTTTCCTAGTGCTTCGGCTATTATGCATATGTGCTTTAATTTGTATGTTTAAGTGAACAGGTACTAGGCTATGTCTCTACCTAAATTAGTAGGTCTGAACGTGCCTCTAATCCCAATGGTGGTTGAGGAGATAACATCTAGGCCCAAATTATAACCTAACCCTAGCCATTGTTCTCAATTAGAGATAATTGATGAAGAATGTGTTAACTTTTTCGGGTTATCATGAGATAATGTCCGATCTTCTTTACCCTATATTTGGAGTGTTGCATTTATTCAATTGTTTCTTATGTGATATATGATTGTTTGATTTTGTTGTCTAACCTTAGTTTTGGATCCCAACCTGTTGGTGTTAAACCCCGTGGTTAGTTGTGTTGTTATGATTGTGATTAGTGTTATTTATCTTTTGATGTGAATGTTGCTCTTTCATGTGAAGTTATTTTATGATTTATATTTTACCTTATTTGTGAATTATTTGAGTGAAGTTAGATATTGAATCTATCATATTTATTATTATGATTTTTATTAATGTGTTTGAGGTGTGATATAATATTGTCCATAAGTGACATTTATATATGTTATATTTTATTATGTTATTATTTTGAGGAATAATTATTTAATTATTGTTTATTATTATCATTATTTGGTATTTGATTATTGTTTATTGAGTAATATTTGTTTTACTTTTGTTTAGATATATTTTTTGTATTATTAGTCTCTTGATTCATTTTATTAAAATGGTCACTAAATTTATGTTTTATGGAGTCTTTATGTAGTTTTAATGATTTAAAATATTTCCTATGTGATAGCTTTATGGGTGAGAGGTAATTTTATTTTATAAAATTATATTTTTTGAGTCTAGAACCCACCCTAATTACTCCATTATGAAAAGTGACGAAAATGGAAGTTGAAAGGGAGCTAGGAGGTTGTCTTTTGGGGGGAGAAGTGTTCTCTTTATTCGGGGAGGAGATAAAGGGTTTTTGGGGCTGTTGGGTTATTGGATTTTTGGCATGCATGTTGGATTTGGATTAGAATTCTTTTTCGGGAGAGATTTTTCTATGTTTGCAAAAAGGAATGAGCAATGAGAAATTTGTAGCAATTTGAGGGTTTTGAAAGTTGAAAATTTTGGAGCTCAGCATCAAATTTCTGTCATTCTCAAGCGTTGGATCCAGGTTGGATTTTCAGATCTTGTGTTAAAATTTTCTTTTGTATGCATGAATGATTTGATTGATTTCTTTCTTTTGATTTTTGAAAATAAATATTGGATGGTTTTATTTCTGTGTGTGAATGAAACATTTATTCTATAATAAAAATCAATACATATTTGTTATTCTTGGTATTTACCAGTAAAAGGGTTTGATTGCGTTGCTCATAAATATACATTTACACACTGGGTTGGTAAGATTTGTAAAGGGTTTTTTTATTTCGTTGTCGTTTAAATCCTGTCCAAAAATCTCAGAAACCCAGATTGTAGTTTGTGAGATATGGTTGAAACACGGGACTGTTGTCAAGTTGCCCCTCTATGACTGCAAATATCTTTATTTCTCTCTGTAAACAGTCAATGAAAGATTGAGATTTTAAATTTATAGGGGTTTGAAATAGTTTAAATTAATTTTAATATTCTTTTTTTATATTTTATTTTGGATAAAATCTGGTTATTAAGTTACTTATTTTGTCATTTGACTGTAATCGATTATTGCCGAAAAGAGGGTTTTATGGAATTCGTCTGTTGTTTTGCATTTTATAAAATTATTATTCGTTTTTAGTCAATTTCTTCCACGTTGTTGAGTAGTCGACGTCTAAATCTGAAATGGGTATTTTACAGATTTTGATTTTGAGTTCATATGACTATTTTATGGCTGTTTTATTATTAACAGATTTGACTGTTGTCAAGTAAGAATTAATTTAGTTTTAAAAGTTGTATTGGAGGGTATAACTATATTCTTTGATCTGTATTATTTTGTACCATTTTTATTTAATTGTGTTTACTATTTTCATATTATAAATCCCTTCATATTTGTGAGATCTTGCATTGAAGCTTCTATATTTGTATGATCAATTATGTCAGGGATGTGCATTGTTGGTCTTGATTGTGAATTACTGAACTACAGTGTGTTATTATGTTATAATATTGTGAGATTGATGTAATATATTTTATTATAGTGTTGTGGTTTAATGATAAGTTTTTAGTTTTCTATCCATTTGTGTTATGTGTTTGGGGTCTATAGAAGTACCTAAAAGCATTTGTGAAGTTATTGTAATTTTCAGTTGATTCTTATTTTGGTAGTTTTCTTAGGATGTTTAGTGTTAGCCATTTGTTATTTCTATTTTGTTGTTTGCTTGTTTATGGGGCCTAGTGTTGTCTCCTAGCACGGAGGGAGTGGGCCTCAGGGTTCCACGTGGTAGGGTGGTATTTTCGAACCATCCATTGGGATTTAGGTGGTGCAATTCGTGCACAACATGGAGAGTCTTTATTTTCGCTTCATTCTATAGTTGAATTTATGTGCAGGTGATATTTTCATAAAAAAAATTATGTTTAATGTATCTTATACATATATACCGCTTAGATTAATGAAACGTGTTCATGGTAGCATTCTTGTATAGGAAAAGTAAGTGAATTGATACAATCTTGTTTATACACATTTATACTATTGTTTAGTATGTAATAGAAATGTTTAATATAGAAATATTGTATTTATAATGCATGAGTTTAATTAAGTAGTAGATATAATATATCTTTATGTACTTATTTTATAACATTGATTAAGAATAGATTTGTATTTACATAGTGTTAGATGTGGTTGAAAATAATTTCGATATGTTAACATATATAATTTGATGTATGAGATTAATTTATATTCAAGTGTTAATAAAATATGGTCATAGTGTATTAAATATGTTTTAGACTTAATTAGTGTAGGTGTATCTTAGTAGCGACATTAAGGGACCATGGTGGATAGGTGTGCAAATGGGTTATGTTCAATATTACTTTTAAGTTATAATGTGATTATAATATCATGTTATGTAATGATGTCATTCATATTAATTGGTTGAGTTGCATTAGTTAGTGTTACTTTAGTTTTTTTCTTTTTTTAAAAAAATAAAAAATAAAAAAAATTGGCTTGGTGTTGATGGTCTTTTGTGTTAATCCACTTGGTCCTTTAGCGGGGCATTACATCTGGTATCAGAGCCAGTGTTGCAGCACTGGGATCTTTGGTTAATGTTGTTGCCCATGTCTTGTTATAGTAACTTTTCTTATGCATGTGCTGATGAATGTTTGATGGGTGATTAAAAATGTCGTAGGGACCCTTGTGTTAGATAGTTTGTTTTAATCTATACGTTTAGTTGAGTCATTAGATAGAGGATTATACACTTTGTGTATTCTCTTGTTGGGTGTGATTCCTTATATGTTTGTAACTATTTTTTTTTTTGTGACTTTATTTCATTTCTATGACTTTTAATTCCTTGAAAGTGTAAATTTAATCTTAGGATGTATTTGTGGGTTTATATTAACTAGTTGTTAAGTTCGCTTGTGGATTTCTTTTATTTGACTAAATGTGCATTAAGAAAAAAAATGTTATTTTGTGCAGTTGGGCTACTTAAATCATTTTATGTAAGTGGAAATGTATGTTATGTGGTTAAAGGGGAAGTTCTAATCTGAGTATGTCATCTATTTGTGTGTTTTTCTATATTTTGTAGGAGTGTTACACCCATATGTTGTTTAGTGTGTTTTCATAATGTTAAGAATATATTCCATGTAAAATGGTTCTTAGAATAGATTAAGGAAGATATGTAGATAGTTTATAAATGAACTATTGTCGATATTTTGTGATTGTTATAATACATGTTGAGTGATGTAATGAAATTTTAACTTTGTTTTTAGCTATGTTTATAAATAGAAAATTTGTCTATGAGTGGTACTTAAAATTTGGGTAGAAGGTGTGACTTATTTTTCCTTTGTATAGATGCTTTGTTTAGAAATGTTGCATTTGCAAATTGCTTGAATTGAGTTAAATTATCTTGTTTCTTCTTCATCCTAACCCCCATACAGTTAATAAAAATAAATTAAAATAAATAAATAAATAAATAAAAGAAATAGTATTAAACATCATTATAATAGAAAATCATTTAGGTCTTAAACTTGTATGCTTAAACCTTGACTATGAATCAAAGAAATTATGTTTGAATTTACTTGAGTGGTGGGCTATATATTCTCTTGAAATTGTACTCCTTATTTATGGTTAATGCATAAAAGATAAATTATGCATGAGACTGAATGTAGTTGCTAGGTATTTAATCTATGTATTTGGGAATAAATTTATGTGAATAAGTTTGCATTATATGATATGATATGTTTTTATTGGAAATGACTTCTTTTGTGGAATAAATAAGATGCTAGTGCATAAAACTAAGTTTGTATTTTGAGAAATTATGAGGACTGTATTGATATTTGAACATCTTGTTTATTATGTATAGCTGAAACCTATGATATAATGTCCTTTCTTACTTCTATATAAATAGAAAAGATTTATCCATTGAATGTTTTGTATGTTGGATTGTTATGTGGGGGTAACATGTGAAACAATTAAGTTTAGGTATCAGATATGGATGTTTGAGTAGGAATAATCACTATGCAAAGGTTTAGTGTTACTAGTATTAGCCTGAGATAAAGTTTGAGAGAATGTGGGATTGTGTTTTGAAAAACAAATATGTGATGTCCTTTTGTTCTGTGAAAATTTGAATAACTTGTGTATAACTAGTTGAACTTCGGATACACGAATAATGGTGTGGAAGTATTAATGATTCTTAGATGCATTTAAAAATTCGTGCTACTTATGTAAAATTCTTAGTGTGGAGGAAAAAAATAAATAAATCAATTTGCATATGCATATGTTATAAGGATAAAAATGTTATGTCGAATGAATAAAAGTGAATGAGAACTTGTTTAGTGGAGTTGATAAGTGATCATGATAATCTTGACATTAACATATCATCATCCTGTGATATATGGAAAAGAGTAGAGTGAGAGAAAAGATGATAAAGGGTTATTGACATATGTAATGATATGAATCATATGGATTATGGAAGTAAATGTTCTCATGGAATTGTGTATGTAATTTTATCCCTTGTAAATGTGAGAAACCAGTAACTGTGCATTGGTTGAGTGTTGTGAATACCTCGTACTTGCTTTGTGTGCCCATGGGATGGTGATACTGTGTACCCATCCATGGAGAAAATTGTGTATTTGTTGGTGTGGGATTAACCATACCTTTATGTGTTCATGTATGTTTGTTACCTGATTGAGGGCCAACCCATGTGTGGTTGAAATTTATATATGAGTAGCCAAAAGATAGTTTCACAGATTCTTTTCTTTTGGTTCTCCAGTCCCTCAATCCGTGAAGGGGTAGTAGCAGCCACAAAGTTCCTTGGGCGGAGTGTGCAGCGTACGCATAATGCGACGCAGAGTAGTCTTAGCTCAACCGATCCTGAGGCAACGTACTCACTACTTCCCCTTATGATGGATCAAGGTACTTGATCCATATGTGTGAGCCTAATCCCCTCAGCTTTGAGTATAGCAGCATTGGTTTGTTAGTATTTGTCTGGCCGTCCATAGGGACGTTGAGCTGACATTAGCGAGTCAACCTCATCTGTATGAGAGGTGAAGCTCGAGTAGCCCCATATTGATATACTCATATATGCATTATGTATACCGTATCTGCACGTGTTCCGATATGATGTAATGGATACGATGCCACACCCCACTGATGTTCCGACACAGTGTTGGTGATGATGTCGTGTTGCTGATGGTAGCGAGCTGGGCTTGAGGACACGATGCCACGTGCATAGACACGTGAAGGTGCACTATGAGATTGTGTTATGATAGCCTACTTGTGTGATGAGTGTAATGGGGCCTCACACACTTGTAGAGGGAATACTCATGTTTGCTTTCGACATTGTTTGGGTCGGTTAGCATATGGGTATGTCCTAGCCATGTATACCTCTGGCTACAGCGAGTACCTACGTGTGCCTTCTCCATGAGGTATCGCTATGCGGGGTGTGTCTAGCACGTGCCTATTTTTGTGGAGCCACGGACACACTGCCATGCGGCATACGACCAGTGCGTGCCTTCTCCAGCTGGTGTATGACCATGCCACACTGAGATGCGATGCGGGATGGGGGCCGAGGTGCACCTCCCATACGGATAGCCAAGGAGTGCGAGGGCCACTTGGCTAGTCCATGCCGCGTGACGACGTGAAGCGGGGTGTAGCTGAGGAGCACACTCTGGGTCATGTGGATGGCGTGCTCACTCTGCACCACATAGGGCTATTGTATAGCCGGACGTTGTTCCCTCCTTCCTCGTTTGGTGGCTAGTATCTAGTCACGCAGTGTTGTATAGTGCAATTTCTAAGATTGTGAACTTTCTTTATAATTATTAATGATTTTCTAGTGATTGTGAAGGCTGACACCTTGTTTATATTTGATTGTGATAGTTTAGCCACACCTTGTGATCTTAATTGTTCGTAGCCCTCGTGGTTACATTTGATTTAGTGTTGAAATTGTGCACATTTATTTCTTTATTGTTGAAATTGAATTCTTGTTTTCTTTTATTTATGACTTTGGTGGCTAAACTAATTTATCCTTATTATTTTTGATGTCGGCCATTTGTTGTATTGTGATTCCTCTCCAAGGATGTATGAGGAAAACTTGGTGAGTGTATACGAGGAAGTAGATACAGGGAACCATGAGGATGGGGGTATGTGAGGCTGTTACATAGCTAGGACCCACTACCCACCTATGTGTGATGACTATCTCTTGGAGGCTAACCACCTTATACAACAAGAGGTAGGTCATTGTGGTCTTGTATGGATGGTCTCACCATGTGAGTGTGGCCTAACACCATCAAGCCACTGAGTGTGAGGTATGGATTATGTGAGATGGATATTGGCTTTTTGCTCATGGATTATGTATCATGGATTAGTATGCTGCTTTCTGGTGTCCAGATGGACCCTTGTGTAGCCTTGTAATGTGCTTTACCCAATGATGTGATTGTGTATGTATGTGTTAGATGTATATTTCTTATGTGTTATTGCTTATTGATGTAAAAGAGGGATCACCATGCTATGTTAAATGTGAATGTATTATCAATCTATGGTATTAAATGGAATGGATGTTCTTGAAATCATAAATTATAATTGAAAATAAGTTTCTAAAACATGAGACAATGTGTATTTTTGAATAAATAAATTAAAACAAAAAAATTATTATGTGCATTCCTTGCATAAGATTATGGAGATTTTTGTAAATTAGGATGGAAAAAGGAGTTAATTGGAGTGTTGCTATAATTGTTAGTGTAAAATCAAGTATCATACTATAAGAGATGTAAGATTTCTAAGTAAAGGTAGATAGAAAAGTATTACTTTCTAATGTATAGTTAGATAGTGATTTTGATCGAAGATATTCAGAAAGGGGATGTAAATAAAATATAGAATAAAAAAAATTTGGTACTAATGTCTTATGTTTCCACCCCAGTCTGTGACTTCCAGGAGTAAGTCAAGTTTTAGGGGGGGGATGTAGTGGCCCTCCATTCTCATAGTGGATGTGCAGGAAGTTTGGCTTTGGAATTCAGAGATGAAAGTAAAATAATAGAGACATTTAAAAGTGTGTGCTAATGATGTTAAACAATTGATATTGTATATCATGAATTTATAGACTAAGTAAAAAGGTTAGAAAATGATTTATTATATGTGTTTAAAGATATATATTTATCATGATGTGTGTGTTTAGACATGACCATTACTATGATGTATGTTATTGACATATTGATATGATGAAAGTGTTTTGTTACCTTTGGGGTTTTTACTTGATTCTAATATATTATTATTGTGTTGTCATATTACTATGATTTTGATTATGGTTATCTTTATTATCATAAAATATACTGATTTGTGTTCAAGCTTTGTGGTTGCAAGATGGGGCATGAGCTTCTATCAGTGTTTTGGTGAGTATGATGCATATTGTTATGTTATTGTTATTATGCAGAGATTTACTTGGATAATTGAGTGATACAGTAGTATGTTTGTTAGGATAAGTAGAAAGGGCGGCATCGTACCATTGGACATATGAGAGACATACGGGAATGAGATACGATTGCTAGAGCTTCTTTCCTAGTGCTTCGGCTATTATGCACATGTGCTTTAATTTGTATGTTTAAGTGAATAGGTACTAGGCTATGTCTCTACCTAAATTAGTAGGTCTGAACGTGCCTCTAATCCTAATGGTGGTTGAGGAGATAACATCTAGGCCCAAATTATAACCTAACCCTAGCCATTGTTCTCAATTAGAGATAATTGATGAAGAATGTGTTAACTTTTTCGGGTTATCATGAGATAATGTCCGATCTTCTTTACCCTATATTTGGAGTGTTGCATTTATTCGATTGTTTCTTATGTGATATGTGATTGTTTGATTTTGTTTTCTAACCTTAGTTTTGGATCCCAACATGTTGGTGTTAAACCCCGTGGTTAGTTGTGTTGTTATGATTGTGATTAGTGTTATTTATCTTTTGATGTGAATGTTGCTCTTTCATGTGAAGTTATTTTATGATTTATATTTTACCTTATTTGTGAATTATTTGAGTGAAGTTAGATATTGAATCTATCATATTTATTATTATGATTTTTATTAATGTGTTTGAGGTGTGATATAATATTGTCCATAAGTGACATTTATTTATGTTATGTTTTATTATGTTATTATTTTGAGGAATAATTATTTAATTATTGTTTATTATTATCATTATTTGGTATTTGATTATTGTTTATTGAGTAATATTTGTTTTACTTTTGTTTAGATATAATTTTTGCATTATTAGTCTCTTGATTCATTTTATTAAAATGGTCACTAAATTTATGTTTTATGGAGTCTTTATGTGGTTTTAATGATTTAAAATATTTCCTATGTGATAGCTTTATGGGTGAGAGGTAATTTTATTTTATAAAATTATATTTTTTGAGTCCAGAACCCACCCTAATTACTCCATTATGAAAAGTGACGAAAATGGAAGTTGAAAGGGAGCTGGGAGGTTGTCTTTTGGGGGGAGAAGTGTTCTCTTTATTCGGGGAGGAGATAAAGGGTTTTTGGGGCTGTTGGGTTATTGGATTTTTGGCATGCATGTTGGATTTGGATTGGAATTCTTTTTCGGGAGAGATTTTTCTATGCTTGCAAAAAGGAAGGAGCAATGAGAAATTTGTAGCAATTTGAGGGTTTTGAAAGTTGAAAATTTTGGAGCTCAGCATCAAATTTCTGTTATTCCCAAGCGTTGCATCCGGGTTGGATTTTCAGATCTTGTGTTAAAATTTTCTTTCATATGCATGAATGATTTGATTGATTTCTTTCTTTTGATTTTTGAAAATAAATATTGGATGGTTTTATTTCTGTGTATGAATGAAACATTTATTCTACAATAAAAATCAATACATATTTGTTGTTGTTGGTATTTACCAGTAAAAGGGTCTGATTTCGTTGCTCATAAATCTATATTTACACACTAGGTTGGTGATATTTTTAAAGGGTTTTTTTATTTTGTTGTCATTTAAATCCTGTCCAAAAATCTCAGAAACCCAGATTGTAGTTTGTGAGATATGGTTGAAACACGAGACTGTTGTCAAGCTGCTCCTCTATGACTGCAAATATCTTTATTTCTCTCTGTAAACAGTCAATGAAATATTGAGATTTTAAATTTATAGGGGTTTGAAATAGCTTAAATTAATTTTAATATTCTTTTTTTATATTTTATTTTGGATAAAATCTGGTTATTAAGTTACTTATTTTGTCATTTGACTGTAATCGATTATTGCCGAAAAGAGGGTTTTATAGAATCTGTCTGTTGTTTTGCATTTTATAAAATTATTATTTATTTTTAGTCAATTTCTTTCATGATGCTGAGTAGTCGACGTCTAAATCTGAAATGGGTATTTTACAGATTTTGATTTCAAGTTCATATGACTATTTTATGGCTGTTTTATTATTAACAGATTTGACTGTTGTCAAGTGAGAATTAATTTAGTTTTAAAAGTTGTATTTAAGGGTATAACTATATTCTTTGATTTGTATTGTTTTTTACCATTTTTATTTAATTGTGTTTACTATTTTCATGTTATAAATCCTTTCATATTTGTGAGATCTTGCATTGAAGCTTCTATATTTGTACGATCAATTATGTCAGGGATGTGCATTGTTGGTCTTGATTGTGAATTATTGAACTACAATGTGTTATTATGTTATAATATTGTGAGATTGATGTAATATACTTTATTATAGTATTGTGGTTTAATGATAAGTTTTTAGTTTTCTATCCATTTGTGTTATGTGTTTGGGGTCTATAGAAGTACCTAGAAGCATTTGTGAAGTTATTGTAATTTTCGGTTGATTCTTATTTTGGTAGTTTTCTTGGGATGTTTAGTGTTAGCCATTTGTTATTTTTATTCTGTTGTTTGCTTGTTTGTGGGGCCTAGTGTTGTCTCCTAGCACGGAGGGAGTGGGCCTCAGGGTTCCACGTGGTAGGGTGGTATTTCCGAACCATCCATTGGGATTTAGGTGGTGCAATTCATGCGCAACATGGGGAGTCTTTATTTTTGCTTCATTCTATAGTTGAATTTATGTGCAGGTGATATTTTCATTAAAAAAATTATATTTAATGTATCTTATACATATATATCGCTTAGATTAATGAAACGTGTTCATGGTAGCATTCTTGTATAGGAAAAGTAAGTGAATTGATACAATCTTGTTTATACACATTTATACTATTGTTTAGTATGTAATAGAAATGTTTAATATAGAAATATTGTATTTATAATGCATGAGTTTAATTAAGTAGTAGATATAATATATCTTTATGTACTTATTTTATAACATTGATTAAGAATAGATTTGTATTGGCATAGTGTTAGATGTGGTTGAAAATAATTGTGATATGTTAGCATATATAATTTGATGTATGAGATTAATTTATATTCAAGTGTTAATAAAATATGGTCATAGTGTATCAAATATGTTTTAGACTTAATTAGTGTAGGTGTATCTTAGTAGCGACATTAAGGGACCATGGTGGATAGGTGTGCAAATGGGTTATGTTCAATATTACTTTTAAGTTATAATGTGATTATAATATCATGTTATGTAATGATGTCATTCATATTAATTGGTTGAGTTGCATTAGTTAGTGTTACTTTAGTTTTTTTCTTTTAAAAAAAAAAAATTTAAAAAAAATTGGCTTGGTGTTGATGGTCTTTTGTGTTAATCCACTTGGTCTTTTAGCGGGGCGTTACAGTTCATGTGAGATATTTATAACAAGTATGCAATGAAGTCAAACTTTATTAGATTTGATTTTTAATATGAGATGTTTATTTTTCTTTCCAATCTATAATTTTTTGATGTTCTTGTCTATATAATTGAAGTTCATTTATGTTAACAACTATTAGATTAAATATTTTTATCCCCAATTATTTTCAAATGATTTTATACTTTAATCTTTGTATTCTTGTTCTTTCTTTCATCATTTCATTTAAAAGTTGAACCATTTAAGGATGCTATGTTATAGATTATAGTTGTCTTCCAATTCTTTTTAAATTGTTAATAGTACGAAAATATTATTGATGAGTAGATGAATTATTACAAGTTTTATTTTAGATTTGTATTCTCTTTATCTAGATATATTATTTACCAAAGCCTCATTGTTTTTTTAGGTGTACTATATATATATAACATGGAAAATGTAGATCATATTCCACCTATGCCAGATTCTTTATTTGCAAATACTAGTAATGAGATAAAAAATTGAGAGATTCATTAGCACAGGGTGCAAACCTGGGGATATATAGTGAACCATGCATGTTAATATTGCATAGTCTAGAAAAACTAAAAGATAAACTTGAGAGGACTAGTGCATATTCCCCAGACAGAGTGACTGTTATTCTTTCCCACATGTGGGAAGAAGTACATGGTGATGTTCCCCTTAAACAAACACAAGATAATGTCACCAAAGAAATGATAAAAGCCACTTGTTTTCCATTTTATCAAAATGTGTGTAAGGTTAGGGGATACAAGGTCACTAGATGTGTCGATCATGCTATGGCCTCATTGATATACCCACGATTTCTCATAGCACATGGTCTATACCCAAACAATGACCAAATTTCATTGTATTTTGTTCAACAGTTGTATGCCGGGGTCCATTTGGGCCTCAAAGTTAACTACCTGGACATTCCACCATATGTTGGTTAGGGGCATGGTAGGATTGCTGATAGGCCCACCTATCGTCGAGCAGATAGACCACCCCTAGTGTTTAGGGTATTGGTTGGTGATAGGTCTCCTTCTCTCACCCTAGCTCTAGCCCCCATAGCAGATGAGGTTGTCGTTGCTTCCCAAAAGGAAGCAATTGACACTGTATTTGATATCCAGATGTGTAGGTTAGTATTTGATATCCAGACATTCTCGATCCACACCATTTTCAGCACAGTGGACCACCATGGATCCTTTTACAGTGGTTGACATCCCTACTCCTACACAGCTTAATGCACTTACAGGAGATATGTCATGCATGACTCTGTGTTGTTTGGTTGAGGACCTGTTGGAGGCGTATGCCCACATTGCATCAAACAATGGGATCGGTATACAGCATGTTAGAGATCATTTGAGACATAAAGGTCATTCAGTTTCAGGATCCCATCACTCTCAGCTAAGCACTAGTGCGCATCAGGATCCACCTACAGTTCATACGGTAGCTACACAGACTATGGGTTTTACTGATATGTTGATTGGTTCTAATTCATTATCACCGATGCCATCTCACCTTCATAGTCCTCTACATTCATCATTTATGGCATGACATGGGATAGATCAGATGGATGCAGATGTTGATTTGTCTCTTGATCGTTTGGTGGATATGGTGGAGGCAAATATTTCAGAGGACTTAGGTCATCCAATATTAGATGATGTGCATGTATGTGTGCATGTGCATGTTTCAATTCTTTTTTTCATTATTTTTTAAATTTCTTTTTAACTAGATATTCATGTAAGTTGATATATATGTGTATATATATTGTTACAGGTGGACATACCTCATATCACTCCTAGCCTTGGTCTAGATCGTGTGCATGATCGATGTGACTCTGTGGATGAATCTGCTATCAGTGGACATGTGAGTTTTCATTAAATATATATTTATGTCATATGCATAGATAAATACAAGTTATAGATTGATATTTTAAAATACAAGTTCATTTAAAAATAACTTTCATAAAATTTATTTAATATAAATGATATGTATTTAACACATCTTGTACATAATTTTATTTGCAGGGCTCAACACATCCATCAAAGCAAGACCGTTCTCATTTAGATGGCCATTTGTCTAGGAGTAGACATTCATATTAGGCCATGCATTCTAGATTTATGATCTTTACCACATGTGTATTTGATTATATGATGATCTTTAAAATAGTATTTGATATTTGATGATCTCTAACTTACACTTTCTTATATGATATACATGCATTTGCTTATTTTTTGATCTTTAGTATTCGACATTTCATGATCTTTAATTTACATTTTTCTTTTATGATATATGTACATATATTTTCTTACATGATATATACATACATTTTCCTCTTTTCTTATAATATGTGTTATGTTTATATGTATTGAATCCCTTTACATATATGTACATTTGTTTGCTTATGGTTTCAACATGTTTACATGCAATACATGTATGCATTTGCTTTAAATATTCAATATGCATACATGTTTTCTTATTTTATGATATCTTACAACTTACATTTCCTTATATTCAATATACATTTGATCTCTAGTAGAATTTTAGGGAAATCAATGGCACTTTATAATTAAGTTGATTCATGTTGATCATAATAAATATTTTTTTAAAAATGACTTAAGCAACATGAACCATTGAATTGAGAACAAGATATAATCTTGTTGACAAGTAACTCGAAATTCAATTCAAATTATATCGAGCTATTATACATTTTTTATAAGTAACTTGAAATTCAATTGAAATATTTAATTAAGAAAATTTAATTCAAATTATACCTCTATTATACATTTTTGACAATTAACTTGAAATTCAATTCAAATTATACCTCTAATATTTATACATTTTTGACACTTTAACAAAATTCTAAAATTACTAGATATGTTGTGCATACCTATGAATTAAATAACAACAAACACCACAATGAAATAACTTTTTTGTTTACTACTTGTTTCATTTAAACTAGGATCTAGTTATTCCATGTACATTTGAATAATTTTGATTCACTTGGAGCACAGATTTTGGAGAAGTTTTTGCACATTTATCAAGGAGGAAAGTATTGGAGCTCGACAACTTTTCATTTTTATCAATCAAGGAAAAATTTGGAGGATAATTGAACTAAGTTGGTAGAGGACTTGTTTAGAGTCATCCTTAAGTTGAAGAAGAAAATGGGACAACAAAGAAAAAGAAAAAATGCATCTCAACGAAAATTGTCAAAAGCAGAAGAACAAAAGAGGTGTGATCAAAACTTGGAAAATTATCATAGAAAGAAACAAGGTACATGCTTGTTTCTTCTCTCTCACACTCTCAAGTGTGTG
Source organism: Sequoia sempervirens (assembly GCA_007258455.2). Lineage (NCBI taxonomy): Eukaryota > Viridiplantae > Streptophyta > Pinopsida > Cupressales > Cupressaceae > Sequoia > Sequoia sempervirens. The sequence continues at coordinate 4,164 of VDFB02170225.1, read as the reverse complement.
TTTAGGACTTCTACTTTGAAGGTTTCTAACCATCATTGCACTTGAATGACTATAAATACTTTTAAATATCCTCAAGTCATCTTGGTCATGCAAGTTGCAATGTTTATATGATCCTTGACCCCAATTCCTTAAGCCAATTCTTTTTGTTTCAATATTTGTGTTTTGTGTCTTTCATATTTTATTTTCATCACTTCAATGTTCTCAAATTATTTTTATGTTTTATGCTCTAGGTATTCCTCAAGCTAGAGTCGAGCCAAATCTAGATATTGGATCAAATGAATTTGTTGAAGAACACATGGACCTTGAAGTTAGGGAGGAGACACAAGTTCAAACAATGCTTGTTGGAGAGGGGTCAAGATCACTTCCTTCTACTTGTATGGATGAGCATATAAAAATAACACAAACTTCTCTCACTTATAGTTCATCATATTTTATCAATTTGTTTGCAAGTGCATAAATAAACTTCACTTATATATTTAACATCATCTCTCACTTTTGTTTGCAAAATATTTTGTGACACATGTGGGAAGGGATCAACAAGCAGGAAGTTTTCATGCTCAAGTCAAGCCAAATCTAGACATTGGATCAAATGAATCCGCTCAAGAATGCATGGTCCTTGAAGATAGGGAGGAGGCACAAGTTCAAACAATGCATGTTGAAGAGGGGTCGAGATCACTTCATTCTACTGGTATGGATGAGCATATAAAACTAGCTGAGAAGGTGGGGAAACAAATTTCTCATAGAAATTTAGATCATTTACTTGAAATGGATATGGAGAAACTCAAATATTATGCCAACCAGCCTTATAATAAGAGAAAGAGGTCAATGACTAAATCTGTAAATGGAATGATCAATCATCATTTCAATCATCTTGATACACTTGAAAAAACCCAATTGTTATCACGTTTACTTCTTCGTGATGAGCTCAAAGAGTCATTACAATTTTTGGGTGTCCATTCATCATCAAATAAGAAGAAACACATGGGATTACAAAAGGATATTGTTCAAAATGTTAAAAAGGGTTTAGATTCCATTGGGAAAGGATCTCGAACTGTGGATAAGGCCACTACAAGAAGGGTGATGTTGACATCTATTGTACATCAAGATATAGCAAGAAAAAGAAAAATGTCAGCACTTTCAACTGAAATTGGTTATAATAGAACCACATTGATAAAATATGAGAAAAAGAGAAAGTTTTTGGATGAGAGTTTAGAAGGAAATTGGACAACTATGTGTAGAGCTCCCCATTCTAACAGGATTGAAGATGTTGTTAGGAACTTGGTCTCAGGTTTTTGGCATGATCAAACGTGTTCATCATCAAATACTAGAGATGTTATGAGATACAAGATTGGACCTAGTATTTATGAAAATCATATCAAACATTGGCTAGACATAACACAATTTAAGATGTATATGAACTTTTGTAATGCATATCCTCATATAAAGATTGGGAAAACAATGTTTCAAAGGTTAAAGACATATTATGTGAAGATAAACAAGTTTTTTGAAACTTCTTGTTGTCGTTATCATATTGAATTTGATCTCTACTATCAGGTGTTTCAAAAGATGAGAGAAGAAAGATGTGGGTTTCAAAATGCACCTCCTAAATAGGAAAGTTTGTTCATAAAATCTATATTATGTGATCATGAAAATGTACCTAAAATAAACTGCATAAAAGGAATTTGTGAGACGTGGAAATTTGGCTAAATTTCCTTCAAGAATTGAGGATATTGACCTAACAAAGATAGTAAATTGCAAGAGGTAAGTAGTATTTTTAGAGAGTTCATTTGTTTCAATTTCTCATAGATCAAGTTATTTGGATTCTCTTTGATGTAATGTTTCATTAATCAAGTGTGGTTTATTAGTTATTCACATATTTTACTAACAAAGGTACAAGTATGTAAAGTTGCAAACAAATTTTGGGAAAGAATCCACAAGGTTGATCTATGTAGAAGAGGAGATTCCCATTGGAAAATTTATGGAAGATTTTTGAAAATTGATACGACCATAGATACATCATTCATTTTTTGCTAAGTGGCAAGCATAACAATTCCAAACATTGAGGGATACTTTCCCACATGGAATAGTTCTATCAGTAGTTGAATTTGCACAAAATTACTCCTTTGTACATCAAAAGGAGATTCAATCAGAGTATTACTTTTCAAATCAGATCATTATTATGGTTCATGTGTGTTATCAACATGCACAATCAAAATTGGATGGTGTTGAGAGTACAGATGAAGAATGAGTCATTAAAAAAGAATTACTTTTATATTAGTGATGATAAAGAGCATGACACATTTTTTGTCCAACATTGTTTTACAATATTTTTTGAGAATTTGAGAAGCAGGGGTGTAAAATTTGAAAATCATTTTGTATGGTCAGATGGATGTGCAACACAATTCAAATCTTCATGGCCATTCTACGCACTTTGTAGATATCATAAAATATACAAAATACCACATGTTTGGAGTTTTTTTGAGAGTGGGCATGGAAAGGGTGAGCATGATGGAGCAGGAGCTTGCATCAAATGAGTTATCCAAAAGATCATCTATAAAATGTGCATGACGTTGTTGAATGGTGCAAGAAACACTTTGCATCCAATGTGGTTGACACATCTTTAAGAACAAACTGACACATTCCACATAGAGTGTTTTGGGAGATATCGGGTATGTATAAATTACATTAAATAAAAAAATTGAATTTATTTAAATTTAAAATATATATACATATTTGTTCACATAATTTTTTTGTTGTACATATGTATCTAGGTGTGGATAGAAGATTGATGCATGGATACAAGAGGGTAGAAAAAACAAGATCTTTGCATTGTGTTAGGAGTTCAGATAGTCACCATGGATGGATATTAGACACAAGGGGTTACTCTTGTTTTTGCACTTAGTGCATTGAGGGAAACTCTGATTATGCATGCAACAATCAAGAACTTGGATATGTTGGTAAATGGGATACAGTGTCACTAGTTGTTTCAGAAACATATGATGAAGATGAGGAAGAAAGATTTGAAGACATTCCTTTGATTTCAATTGATTATGACCATATTTCAGGATTGGTTAGAAAAGGTACACATGTAAGTTTTCAATAATTTAATTATTATATATATATATATATCTAGTTAATGATCTTTAGAGACATTTCTAATTTTTTTAGATTTTTTTTGTGTAAATTTAGTGTATAGGAGATGTTTTTGCAGTCATAGCAGAGCCTAAAAACATCGAAGGTGTTAGCTATTATTTATTGCATTGCACAGAAGAGAGGAATAAGCTAATAGAACCTAAAACAAGTGATGGAATGTTATTTACCACAGGTGAGTTTGAATTTATAATTTTATATACATTGTATTCACATTTGCACATTACATTATAAAAATTAAATATATATTGTACAAACCTTGTGTATGAAAATATTGCACACACATTCATATGTCTTACCTTAGGTTCATGTTTACCATGCAGGTTTTGTTGTAGTACAAGGGACATATCTAAAACAAGTCAAATTTGTTTAGCATGGGATTCATTTTGTTGACTATCAACCTGATAACAAGGTATATCAATATAGTCACTTAATAATTGCTGCCACTCTACATCTTCATGCAGTTCCACATGCACGTGGCCGAAGAAAATGGAGACTAGATAGTGATGATCATAAAAAAATTCTACATGTTATTGAAGAGCGGGCTGAACAAGAATCTTTGACTTAGATTATATCCATGGTTTTCAAGTTCACTTGTAACCCTATACATGTTCAAATGAGAACTTATAGTAACTTGTACATAGTTGTGAATCATTTTGTGTAAATTACAATAATATGTACATATTTGTTCCATGGAAAATTCTTAAGTTCAAGAATGTTTGATAGCATCATCTCTCACCTTTTTTGGTTGCATGTAAACCCATATTATATGCTTTGAATCCTTATTTGAAATGTAGTGATTTTTAAAAAAATCATTTTGCCTAAATTACAATTAAATACAAGTTATATTTGTTTCATGGAATTCTTAAGTTCAAGAATTATATACACTTATATAGAACTTATATAATTTGTTCCATCGAATTGTTCCATGGGAAACTATGTAAATTTTAAAATTCAATTATTATATAATTGCTCAAAATTGTGTACATTAATAAAACATAAATGAATGCAAAT
>VDFB02170224.1:0-16916 GCA_007258455.2 Sequoia sempervirens | reverse complement strand
TGTTGTACTTACCCTAGTGATTACGTATGAAAAATGTGGAAGCATAGAAAAGGGGCATGAACTGTTTGACAAAATACTTCAAAGGAATGTAATCTAATGGATTGTCATGATTGCAGGATATGCAGAATGTGGAAGCAAGGCACGTCAACTGTTTAATAGAATGCCTCAAAGAAACATGTTCTCACGGAATGCCCTGATTGGAGATTTCTCACAAAAATGATTTCTTTTAAAAACTTTAGGAACTTTCACACAAATGCAATTGGAAGATTTAAAGCCAGATTCTACAACCTTTGTCAGCATCCTCTTAGCCTGTGCCAAAATGGGAGCTTTCGAACAGGGTATGGACATCCATCAAAGCATAAAAGATGGAGAAATTTTATTAGATACATTGTAGTTGCAAATGCTCTAGTAGAGAGACGTTTGCAGAATGTGGAATCACAGATAAGGGGCATGAACTATTTTGAATTCTACATCATCATTCTATTTTTCATTTCTTCATATTTTTAGCACACTTAATTTTTTAACATTTTTCTAAAAATTGCATGTAATAATGGCATGGCCAAAATTCTTATATTAAAATTGGACTCTGCTTCTCCTATTCACAATGAGAGTTTTTTTAGTTGAACCCTCCTATTATTTTATACCAACTAATAATTACTCTTCTCTTTCTTAATTCCTCTACAAGTTTGACTTTTGAACTTAAGAAATTGGAGCATTTCTAAAATATTTCCAACCCCTCTTTATCATATATTGTATCTTTCCCTTCTAAATAATATGCAACCTTACACTCATACATCTTCCATGATTTATTTACACTCATTTAATTTGAAAAAAATTAGAGAGGGGAGGGAGGCCATTCCATAAATTCAAATTCTCTTTTCTTATCTGTTTTGGTTCATTTTAATAATTTAGTTATCCCTAATTCAATGATTGGATTTGAAAAATGGTGTATCTTATGAAGAACTTAAAAAATAAATTGATTATAGCTCAATTCTAACTATACTTTCAATTTCAAAAATCAATCTTTAGTTTATACATTTATTATGTTTGTGTAGATGTATAAATAATGAAATTTTCCTACAATAATTACATAATTTACAAAGTGAACCTATATATTCAATGTCAAATTTTAGAATTTGGCCCTCAATAGTAATACTTAGCTATTATGATTTGACATGATGTCTAAAACATTCAAAAAACACTCTCGAATGTTTTATTGAAGGTCAACTCCTAATTTATTAAAAAAATAGGAAACATACGATGCACATTGAGAATGTTTAGAAATAAACCTTTGTTAGTCATTACATCACCATAAGGGCATATGGGTAAAAGTAAGAAGTTGAGTACACGAAGAGGGGAAATTTCGGGCCAAAAAACAATTTTCGAAGGAAATGCGTACGCGTTACAGATCGGGTACCCGAGCCAGAATCCGAACGCGTACGCGCTCAGCTACAGGTATGCGAACCAGAAATGCGTACGCGTTTTGCGAAGGTATTTATTTTTTTAAAATAAACGGTTGCGTTTCATTTTCACTCACTACTTCAAGCCACGTCAAAGAAGAGAGGTTCTTGATCGCGTACGCGTTTTGAAGCTCATGCTTGGTGAAAATTTTGACTGCTAGCTCCTCCCGTCAACACACCCAACCTCAGTGACCTCCAGGTTGGTTGAATTATGCCTTTTTTTGCTTTGTATCTTGTTTTTTTCTTTGTAATTAGTATTTAGTTTTTGTTTCTTTAGTGTGTTTTAGTTCAAATTTTTATAGTTTTTAATTGCATTTAAAAAATCAAAAACGTCAATGAAACATATAACGTTAAATTGTAAATTGAAAACCATAAAAAGTAAACCTAAATTGGACACATTTAACTTAGAAATCAAAGCCCTAGGTTACAAAATTTACATAAGTCCCTAAAAACTAATTTACACAGGTTAATCCTTGGTCCTAAACCCTAAAACGTAAACCTAAAACCCCATTTACCCTAAAACATAAACCTAAAACAGGCCATTTACCCTAAAACGTAAGTTACATAAAACCCTAAATTAGGGATCACAATTTATAGTCCATAGGTTCTACCTATACACTTTGGTATGTCGTTGGTGATCCACACAACTACCAATGAAATTCATAAAATTGACTAATAAAGGAGGTACAAACAATCGATGCATAGATATATATATTAACCAACAAATTATTGATTTAATTATAATATATATTCACATAATATAAATTTGATAGCTAATTTTATCTCAGAAAACTTCATGATTGTATAATTTAACTTGAGAAAGTGTACTAGTGAAGTAAAATAATGTACCTCATGCGAAACTATGTGCTTGATTTAATAAATGTATATATCATGATGCTAGTTGATATGAACATGTAATCACTCTATATCAATGTTATATTAGCTTATATAGTGTATGATGCATTCTCTTAAAAAACATAGAAATGCAAGTCATACTTGTTAATCTAGACTATGTGCAATATGGATAGAAAATACAAATGTTAGCTAAACTCTTAAATATTAAAAATAAAGAAATAGCCTCTACCCAAATCTGTTTGATGAGAGATCCTTGTGTTCGTGCTGTAAGGATGCATGACCATATTCAAACCTTAATTTATAGGATTATTCAGAAAAAAAATCATAGAAGTGTAATATAATTCTATTTTAACTCCTCATGTGTGAAAAGGCATTGTTCTGAGATTAGAAAAACTAAATGTTAATAAAATAATTTCTCTAAACTAAACAAAGATAACTGTAGTACAAAACATTTCAATAGAAAACCAAATCTGGAGAAACTCTGATATAAAGATATCTGGTAAATGCAAGTGAATTCTACATAACCAAAGGTTTATTTTCTAAGTTTATTTAAATTCTAATACTGATCAATCGGGATTCTCACTTAGTGGTAGTTAGTCTTTTTTCGAAAACCCGTGGTGGCTCCAGAATTTATAAATATGAAGAAGAGTCTAAGGCCATATAAAGTTTCAAAAAATATAGCGATTGCCAGTAGTTTTACTAAATTCTAGATCCCCTCTTCCTTTTTAAATCATCCAAAAGTACGTAGAGTTCCAAATAGGTGAACAAAATCCATCATAACTTAACAACTTAGTTATATAATTGAAATCTAAAATTCCTAAATGTTGCAAAATCCATCGTAACTCAACAACTTAGTTACAATTGAAATCTAATGTATTCCTAATTGTTGATATATTGAAGCTATTCCTAGAATGTCACATATTTTATTCAAAGCACTAAGTTTAGGTGGTAGGGTTTCTAATTTACTTGTAAAAATTTATTAAAAAAACATAGAAATGCAAGTCATACTTGTTGATCTAGACTATGTGCAATATGGATAGAGCTATACAAGTTGTATAAATGTTATTAAATCAAATAAATATTAAAATGTGAAGCATGAATGATTTCTACCCAAATCTTATTTGGATTCAAGATCATTTGTGAATTAAATGTAAGGATGCATTATGATCATATTCCAAACTAATTATAGGATATTATTCATAAGATCTATAGGTTGTGTGTGTTTAATCTAATTCCTTCTGTTTCCTCCCCAGTGTCTAGATTGTCCAAACGTTGTACTTTCTAAACTAGTACAAATGTTATATAACCTTGTACGAACATTTCTCTAATGAAAATTCAAATTACTTTTTTGAGAAACTTGATATATGATGATTCGTAAATGCAAGTGAATTCTATAACCAAAGGTTTATTTTCTAAGTTTATTTAAATTTATTGAATTTATCAATTGATTCCTCACTTAGTGGTAGTTAGGTTCTTTTTCGAAAACCCACATGTGTCTAGAATTTATATAAATATGAAGGAAGAGTCTATGCCATAGAAAAGTTTCAAAAAATATATGATTACAAATTTTTTTTGGTCTAAATCACTTTAGATCCCCTCTTCCTTTTTAAATCATCCAAGAGTGTGTAGAGGTCCAAATAGGTGAACAAAATCCACCATAACTTAACAACTTAGTTATACAATTGAAATCTAAAATTCCTAATTGTTGCAAAATCCATCGTAACTCAACAACTTAGTTATAATTGAAATATATAAACCCTAAACTCCTAAAAGTATCTTATTTGTTGTAGACCCAAAATGAAATTTGGTTTCCCTCAGTAACTCAAAATTTATTCCTTAAGCCATGGAACATTTTGTCCTAGGTCCCAAGACATATCCTGCAAGTCATCCCACCCCAAATCAGAATTGATGTCTTAAGGGGTCCCAATAATGACATTTCCCAAGGGATCAAAGAAGTTCTGCACCAGAATAGAAAGAAAGTTTCCTCATCTCTTTAATTTATTTTGTACACTGTACTCAGGGTCAATTGAAGTATTAAGCATTCCATATGTGTCCTTTTTAAACACATTCCTATTAAATTTCATTCTTATCTAGTATTCTTGAAACAATGAAATTTCAGAGATTATAAATTAATGTTAGTGTTAAAATTATAATTTCTTCTTAACTACTTTGTCCCACCATATATAACTTACATGTCTCTTATCATGAAATTTGAAAAATTTAGATAAATCAATTTATGTCCTCGGATTTAATTAAATTCTATGTCATACCTGGACTAATACCATCTGTCTGTTTTGTTGTAGACCTTAAATGAAATTTGCCTTAGTGTAAACTCCACCTCACTCTTATTCCCCAAGCCATGTTTCTCCTGCATCCATTTTCGACATAGATCCCTCCTTTTAAAAGCCAGTCCACCCTTAAATCGTGAAATCGATGTCTTTGTTGGGACATTTATGGGGATCAGCCAGTTCTCAAATTTTGGTGAATAGAGTTTGACTCGGCTCTTTATATATATTTTGTACATTGCAATTAGGTCACTACATATATATCTATGTGTCCCTTTCAATGTCTTCTATTAATTTTTCAAATTCTTATCTTTATTATTATTTGAAAATAATGAATGAGATTAAATAAATTTTAATAAAACCCCATAATTTCATTTACACCCTTCATATTAACAACCCCACACTGGACTCAATTTAATGTGTGTACATGTTATATGAATTTTTAATGTTATGGATTTTTTAATGTTATAAATCGAATGGTCTTCAAATGAAATATATTTTGAATTTGTGCATGTTCAATGTGATTTTTAAATAACTTTCAAATTGTGTGCATTATTTAATTAGTTTGTTGACATATATTTTTTAATTGTTTAACATGCAGTTGCCATATCATTGCTCAGATGGATCCACTATTTAATTTAGAGGATTTCATGCTTGATCAAGAAATCCCTATAGATCCTGGCATACATCCTAGTCCACCACATGAACAAAACCCTAGCACACCTCCACATTCTCCACCGCATAACCCCCCACCCCCTCCTCTAGTTGACCAGGATCAACTAAAAGAGAATATTCGAGCAAACCTGATTGTCATTCAAGGAAATATAGATCTCATAAAAAATGAGACTAGAGTCCCTCAACATCTTGCACGGTTTGCATCTACGATGCAAATTGTTGTCGATTTTGTTTGATCTATCGATGCAGACCTAGATAGGTTCCATCGATGGAGAGAAGATATGAGACAATTCTATGCGGATGGATTGTCATATAAAGAAATCAATGACCTAAAAATTACTAAACAAGCCATATGCCAATATTTTGTGAACCCCCAAACAAACCAACCAATACCACCCACAAAAAAACGAATTTCAATTTTATGGTGTAGGCACCCGCAGATAGCTACTCATTTTTGGGAGAGATGGTGGATGGTGTTTGATACTCCACCACATGGCAACAGTGAGGTGCCCTTATACTTTTTGAGAAAGTTATGGGCTGAGTTTGAGTTGGGTAAAAAACCCTTCTATTTTGATATGAGGTCATTTCAAGGAGCTGGGCGTGGCATGCCCCAACATAGACAAGGAGCACGTGTCGATCCTTAGCGACATGCTCCAGTTGCTCCTATTGTTCCTCCTCCTCCTAGTGTTCCCGCTGCATTTCAATAGCAAACCATGTTATCAACATTAGGAGCATTGAGTTCACTTTCAGGACATCTCACTCAGCAGACTACACACGTGGCCACTGAAGTGGCCAATAGAGAGCATGGAGGCTCAGGCTATAGGGATACTCAAGCATCCACTTCAAGTGAGGCACATGCATCTGGGACGGGGTCATACCTAAATTTACTATATTTTGAGGATAATCCTACATAGGTATGTTCATCTTTTGAACTTAAATTTAATTCAAGTTTGAAATGTAAAAAATTCATGTAAATAATAACATCAAACTATATATATAATATAATATTAATTCAATAAGTTTGTGTTTGGTGTAGACGCATGATGACGTGATGCTTGAAACTCAATATGATCATCGTGTGTATATGTCGAGTGTTGTAGATCTGGGCTCACCTTTTGGACAGGTACTTGAACCAAAATATATTAAATAATTTGTGTGGATATATATATAATATTATATCTAGATGCAGGGAGGTCATACTATCCCTAGTATTGACCAACCACAAGTTACAGTGGTGAGCGCTCTTGAGACATCATCAGCTCAGGTGTGTGCTTTCAAAAGTTTGTTAAGTTTAAATTAAATACACATCATAGATCTAATTTAATTTTTTCATTTACATACACATGTTTGAATGATCTATACGAACTGTTGTACATCTATATGCAGGGATTTGATGAGATACCCATGGCGGGCCGTGCACCTGAAACATCATCGACATTTATGCATGGGCAATCTCAGGTGCGTGATCATGAGGTCATATCATTCGAGGTTGTAAACTTTACTTTAAATCTCCTATACAATTTTTACGAACCTTTTATATATATATATATATATTCAAGGTTTTCACATATTGTTTGCTTTATATGAATATGCAAGATATAGTAGATCAGGCATTTGCATCTTCTCAACTGACAGTTATGCTACCCATTGAAGAAAATGTGCCAGTTGATTCACATGACCATATGGTAATTTATGCATACTAGAAATCATTTTTACTATATTTACTGGATATTTAATTAGGATTTTTTTAATCTAAAAGTTTATATTTTCAATTTTAAATATGTTTAATTATATCAAAATTTTGAAATAAATTTAAATCTAATTTCAAGTTTCTTGTACTCTTTTACAGCACGATGCGGGTACATCTAGTTGACATGGAACAAAGAGGAGACTTGATATGACTGATCGGCCTGAAAGTTAGATGGTTTTATATTTTATGGACTACGGATCTCTAGTTTTATTTCAATATAAATGTGTTGGACTTGACATATAAATTTTATGAACTATCTAGATCTCTAGTTTTATTTTGAACATGTTATTATCATATGTGTGTTTATTTATATCAGTTGACTTTAATATGATGATTATATATGCAATCAATTATGAGATCGTGTTATGTTCATTTTCATGATTATATGCATTCATACATATCTATATTTATATTTTATCTAATTTTCAAGCAATACATGCACTATATAAATTCTTATCTAGAATCAAATTTCATATATATAATTTATCACATGGTTAGGTGACAAATTAAAACATTCCTTAAATAGTTTCTTAAATCATATTCATAATAAATTAAGGGCAAGTAATTTTAACTATTTTCCAATTACATAGCAAATATTTGAATCAATAAACAAAAAACTATCTCCTTGTATGTATAAAATGTATAATCTATACAATTGAATAATTATATAAAATGTGGTAAATAGAAGACATGAAACATGTATAATCTATAAAATTGGAACAAGATATTTAAAAAGTGACATCGAACAAACATATATAATGTACATCAAGATGTTTAATACAACTATATAACATGATGAAACATATATGTGCATGTAGATACAATTAAAGCTTATCAACTTTTAGGTGAATACCAAAAATTGATATTTACATAGTCTCTTGATAAAATAGTTTTTCAGTTCAACAATCACATCGTAGACCGACTTGATGAGAACTTGCAAAAATAATTAATGTAAGTAACTACAATTTTTATGAGTCATTTAAGTAAAAAATTCATGCAAGAAAAGAACCCGTATATAGTAAATTCCATACAAATTCAAATGATGTTAGCCATAGGATGGATTAAGGGGACCTAAGAGGATATATAGCTTAAGGGGGGTCTTAAGAGAATGCCTTAAGGGGAGTTAAGAGGATGCATCTCATGAACCCTAGGATATGGCTTAACAGGTCCTAAGAGGATTAAGGAGATGTAAGAGGATATGACTTAAGGGTCCTTTAAGAGGACGACTTAAGGGGATGCAAGAGGGTGGATTAAGGGGAGTTGATAGAATGAGTTGAAGGGATGTAAGAGGGTGGATTAAGGGGAGTTGATAAAATGACTTAAAGTCATGTAAGAGAGTGGATTAAGGGGATGCAAGAGGGTGGATTAAGGGGAGTTGATAAAATGACTTAAAGTGATGTAAGAGAGTGGATTAAGGGGTAGCAAGATGGTGGATTAAGGGGAGTTGATAGAATGAGTTGAAGGGATGTAAGAGGGTGGATTAAGGGGAGTTGATAAAATGACTTAAAGTGATGTAAGAGAGTGGAGTAAGGGGATGCAAGAGGGTGGATTAAGGGAGTTGATAAAATGACTTGAAGGGATGTAAGAGGGTGGATTAAGGGGAGTTGATAAAATGACTTAAGTGATGTAAGAGAGTGGATTAAGGGGATGCAAGAGGGTGGATTAAGGGGAGTTGATAGAATGAGTTGAAGGGATGTAAGAGGGTGGATTAAGGGGAGTTGATAAAATTACTTAAAGTGATGTAAGAGAGTGGATTAAGGGGATGCAAGAGGGTGGATTAAGGGTAGTTGATAGAATGAGTTGAAGAGATGTAAGAGGGTGGATTAAGGGGAGTTGATAGAATGAGTTGAAGGGATGTAAGAGGGTGGATTAAGGGGAGTTGATAAAATGACTTAAAGTGATGTAAGAGAGTGGATTAAGGGGATACAAGAGGGTGGATTAAGGGGAGTTGATAGAATGATTTGAAGGGATGTAAGGGGGTGGATTAAGGGGAGTTGATAGAATGAGTTGAAGGGATGTAAGAGGGTGGGTTAAGGGGAGTTGATAAAATGACTTAAAGTGATGTAAGAGAGTGGATTAAGGGGATGCAAGAGGGTGGATTAAGGGGAGTTGATAAAATGACTTGAAGGGATGTAAGAGGGTGGATTAAGGGGAGTTGATAAAATGACTTAAAGTGATGTAAGAGAGTGGATTAAGGGGATACAAGAGGGTGGATTAAGGGGAGTTGATAGAATGAGTTGAAGGGATGTAAGAGGGTGGATTAAGGGGAGTTGATAAAATGACTTCAAGTGATGTAAGAGAGTGGATTAAGGAGTTGATAAAAATGACTTCAAGAGTGATGTAGAGGAAGTGGATTAAAGTTACAAGAGAATTGGATTAAGGGGAGTTGATAGGAATGACTTGAAGGGATGTAGAGTTGGATTAGAGTTGATAGAATGACTTGAAGGGATGTAAGAGAGTGGATTAAAGAGGGGATGGAAGAGGGTGGATTAAGGGATGCATGTCATGAACCTTACGATATTATGGCTTAATAGGCCCTAAGGATGGCTTAAAGGGGGAATTATGAGAGCTTAAAAGGGATGCAAGATTGTGGATTAAGGAGATGTAAGAGGATATGAATTATGGTGTCCTAAGGATGGATTAGTAGTAGTTGATAGAATGACTTAAAGAAGGGGATGCAAGAGGGATGGATTAATAGTACATAAGAAGGGATGACTTAAGGGTTTTAAAGAGAATAGTTAAGGGGATATAGAAATCAATTATAAAGAAATATCAATTAAATGTATCTAGAACTATATATAGTTACCTATCTCTAGATTTGAATTCCATCGTAATATATGTGCATCTCCTCTCTTTTATGTAAAGCATCTAATTTTTGGAGACCTGAAACAAAAAATGATATAAAACTTTAATTAGGAATTGATTAAAGAAATATATATATATATATATATATATACAACTAGATATACTTACCAATATTTATTTACTCTATTGTACCATCTGCATCCTCTTTTTTTTTTAATGCATCTATGATTGTCTCGTGATCATCCATTGAAATTGTCCATAAAACTTTATTAGCAGGCCTCCCTTGATATCTAACTAGTTTTATATTGGTTGCAAAAATCAAATGTGAATAATGCATAATTTTCTTGTGTCTTTCATAATCTTCAAATGCAGGCAAGCCATTCTTTCTCATCAAATATTTTCGAAGCCAGGTGCCAACAACAACCACTGAACTAGTTGGATACTCAAAGTTGTCATCATCCACTCTAGTATGTACCAACTTATGTTTTCTCTCAACACATCTAGCCAACCAGTACTCTGTTCTGCTCTTCATTCCCTTGAGGTGCAACAACAGCATACACATGTCCTGCAAAAATAAATACAAAATTCAATAAAGAGTGACTTATATTTAACTCACATATAAACATGCATACATACAAAATTCAACTCAATAAATAATGTACCTTCTTGTACAAGATCTGAAATACAATCATAATCATTTGATGTGAACACTTGATTATCTTCAATTGTCGTTCCATGTTGAACATGTGTCGATGTAGGCATTAAAGCTCTTTGTTGCCATTGTTCGACCCATTCCATATTTTCACATGCCTGCCAATCACCTACAATACAAAATTGACAAAATCATGCCAACTCCCTTGTCCATATTGTCCATGTGTTTGCATTTGAACTCTTAAATGAATGCCATTTTGCAGTTCCATTAATTGTTTCACAATCTTGTCGAGAAAAAATATGATTTTCTTCAACTAACCAAAAGAAGCATTGAATAATTGAGCTCTCACTTGTTCTTGTAGATAATTTGGTATTGCACCAATCTACAATTGCACGTGCATCTCCAAATTTCGTAGCATCCTCAAATTTTAGTTGCTCTCTAGCAAGAGCTCTTTTCACACATGCACCTGCTCCATTGTGTTCTCCCTTACCATGACCAGCTTCAAAAAAACTCCATGTGTTGGATATTATTTTCCTTATGAACTCTACATAACCAATAAAACATTCTAGCATTTTTGAATTGACCTGTGCAATTATCTGACCATATGAGATATTCTAGCATTTGAATTCCTCTCTCTTTTAAATTTTTATAAAATATATCAAAACAATATTGTACAAACTCAGATGAATGTAATTGATTATCACTTACATAAAAATGGTACTCTCAAAAAAATTCTATTATCTTATGTACTATCTTCAACATGTCTATAAACAATGTGAACAAATATAGCTACTTGCACTGAATTATAATACTGCGATTGAATTTCTTCTTATGGAGCAAGAGTATAATTTTCAGCAAAATCAACAACTGACAATATAGTTCCAATTGGGAATGTGTTTTTACATAAACGAAATTGATTATCAAGCCAATGAGCATTCTGAGAGTGTTGAACATATTTAGGTACAAACTTATCTTTAAATTCAGTAATAAAAGCATGCACACTAACTTTTTCCACAATTAGCTCAACATGTTTTCTAGTTTTTTCATCTTTTAAAGAATACTCAATATTTTTAAATTTTTTTACATCCACTAATTGTTTTCCAAATTCATATGAACTACTTTCATGCATACATTCTCCTAATAATGAAAAGTTACCACATCTATCGCATTCTCCAGAAATGCATGCTTTTAAAAAAATGAGTTTCCATTTAAAGAGGGATTAAGAAACAAACCTGCTATAAAATCTTTGATTCTTTCGGGTGGCATATTAATACCACAAATGTCCTACATAATTTGGTTAGGATGCAAAGTGCATCGTATATATTGAAATATATCATAATAATAATGAAATTGTACATGAGTCTTACAACAACAAGAGATTTGTTGCTTATTAATTCTAACATAAAAAGGTTTACACTTTTCGAATGATCTTTGACTTATGCTAATATTCAATGGTAAGATTGAAGCATCTAAATTTTTTTTATATAATTCAGTTTGAGTCATATCTAAGAGATGCTTTGGATGAGGTTCACGAATTTTGGAACCCACCCTTAATTTTAAGACATCTCTAATGTTAGGTGATACTCTTGTATTATCATGCCAAAAAAATTTCGATTAAAGATTTAATTTCATTAGTTAATTTCATGTATGATCTTGGGAGTCTACCACTAAAACTCCAACATTGATTAATAGGATCATTTTCAATACTTTCTCTTCTTTTAGCAGCTCTTATCAAAGTTCTAGGATTTAAGTTTATACATTTACTAATCTTACTTAACATTCTTTTATTTGAAGCTACTTTATCAACTAGAGCAGTTGTTATTGCACGATGAGCCGCATTCTTATCTTTTGATCGACTTTTCTTACCAATAACATCAATAGCATTAGCAACACTAGATATGACTTGTTCTACTGAATCATCTTTCTTTTTTGGTTTTACAAAAACACCTAATTTTTTCATCACTTTTCTCATTTTCAACATTCTCATCAATTGCACCATGAGTTGACATTGGAATCCTAATTTCTTTCTATAAAAAAATATTTTATATATTTTATTTCCATAATTTCTAATTTGTCTTGAAGAAACTTTACCACGAAGGTTATCTAGCACATCTGTTTCAATTGTAAATAAAACATTTTCACCTTCATCCATAGATGGAGTTTCATTTTCATTCACACAAGGGGTTTCATTTTCATTTTCAAATGTAAAAGGGATTTCATACTCATTTTCATCAATATTAGGGATTTCATTCTCATTTACATTCTCATAAGATATAATTTCATCATTTTCTTGTTTTTCTTTGTTTCAACCCTAATATTATTGATCTCATCAATGGTGTATCCAACTTCATCTAAACAAGCAATATCAATATTATGAAAACTTGGGTTTGAACACATACTTGGATAGATTGTTTGAATAGGTTCATTTTCCATATCATTGGGAGGTGGATTTGAAGACACACCCGAAGTTGTTTGCATATCATTCAAAGTTGAAGTTGAAGGCACAGTTGGGTTTGTCTCCGTAATTGCATTTTCTTCCATATTCACCATCTCCACATTTGCATCATCTACATTCATTTCATCATTCATAGCTTCCTCTTCAACATTATTGGAACTAGATGCTTCCAAATATTTCATTTGATGAATCATTTCTCTCTTTTCCCTTTGTCTTTTTGCCTCCTTATCTTTATTTGCTTGAATTTCTTCGGGTGTCATTAACTTTCTACATCTTTTTTTTTGTCTTTGTTTATCACCCATTGTTACCAAACCCTCTTTGATGACAAAAACAAAAAATCAAGAAACTTATTTTCAAATTGCCACCTCCTTCAAATATTCAAATTAAACTATGTAGTATGAAGATCATTTTTTCTATAAACTCTGAAGTACAAAAACATCATGAATACATCCAAAAATTCACTTTTTCCAAATCTTCTTGTAAAAAATTCTTGCACTTTGTCTCTTCCAACAATTTGAATAGAATATGCCCTACACAAGAAAAATTTGCAATAAAAAACCCAGAAAATGACACTTTCGGACCGTACTATAGAAAAGGATTGTTGCAGGAAAATCGTGTTTTACCAATATTTTCCAAATTAGAGAAAAATGGCTATATCAAAACACGTACACATTATGTTCAAGAAATGCATACGCATTTCATAACGCGTATGCGTTGCGTTTTGCCAACGGGTCAATGGGTAACGTGTATGCGTTATGAAACACGTACGTGTTTCATTTGAATAACGCGTATGCGTTTCTATAACGCGTACGTATTATTTAAAATTTGTATTTCCACACCACATCTAGCCTTGGTTTTAGGCTTGGGAAAGGCTTGGCAATCCGAGCCTTAGCCTTTGACCTGCAACTAAAAAACTAAGGCAGATTGAAGAAGAATGTCCAATTTTGACAACATAGCTGATGGACTTTTTTCTGAATGAATCTATAAAATTAAAACCCATTAGATAACACAATGTCTACTTTCTAAATATATAACTTTTGTTAAGATTGGATTATTTTTTCTATTTTTTAATTAATTTCTAAGCAAACTAGTCATTAAACTTGAAATATCAGGTTTTTTTGGTTTTTTAATAACTTTTTATTGGTTAAGTTTCTTGTAAAAAAATTTATATGGCATCAAACTTTAGACAATTCTCTACACAATGAAAAAAAAAAGAGTCAATTTTTTTTTGTTTAGGTCCAATTATGTTGTCCGTACACGTTGATTTTAAAAAACATCAATTAAGGCCAATAAAAATTTAATTAAAAAAATATATATTCAACTAAAAATTACAACAAAAAAATCCACATCAAACTTCATGTTGTTAGCTCTCTTTTCCCAAAAGTAATTAGCAAAATAATTTTATTTGGGTCAAAAAGTGTTGTTCGTACACCTACTTGGTATGGTTAAAAAACAAGGACTTTTAGACAGTGGTTTTTATAGATCCCTATCAAAATTTAATTTATATAATTTGGGTATTTTAATAATTTACATATTTGGAAACTAGATTCAAAATGCTAGATTTAATATTACTGACTTTTTTTTAAATTCATTGTGTAAGTGCCTCAAATTTTCAGTCCAAGTGTGACAAATTCTGAAAAACAGCAAAAACATTTCACTTAATGATTGATTATTGTTTTTGATCATTTTATCAAGTTGTTAAATTGATATCATAGGAGATTGAAAAAAGAGAGAAATATGTGTGTTCTAGGAAATCCCTTTATCCTTATCTCTATTTTAAAAAGAATTTGATCTAAGCATGATTTAGACTGAAAACCTAGAGGTTTCGATCTATACAAAAGATTGAATCCATGTAATACATTGTTGCTTCTATAGATTATGCAATTGAACTAAATGATTAGATACAATTTTTCTTGATTCAAACCATTTCATTTAGCTAAAAGAGTGGTTTTATGCTACTATAACATCAAAAATAGCTTAAAATTTTAATTGTCAATATGCTAATTAAGATAATATAAAACAATTTATTTTTGGATTTTAGACGAAAAATAAAATCATAAATTAATCTGAGCCTAATCAATGTGAGGTGCTACTATTTTATTTTCTTAAAATTTGTGAGGTGCTTCCATATCCAAGCAACCTCTATGCTTGTCCACACAACCACTATCCATATCCAAGCAAACTATATCCCCTTTCACACCCCCACAACATAAATAGATTTAGGGTAAGTCATATATATATAGGGGATAGATACCCTCAATTTTTAGAGATTTTCGAGTGTAGGGACCACCCTAATTAACGATCTAGATTGCTACCGATAAATTGTTTCATGTCCTTAGTCTTATGCAACACATTAGCCCTTGAAAAATGCTTTTAGACCAAGTCATGATGTCCCTACAAATTCCTTTCTAAATAAATCTAAAGGGTGGTTGGATCTATTCCTATTAAGTTGAAAAACAAAAAGAGCAACTTGATGGATACTAATGATGAAAACCCATAAGTGCACTAGAAGAAAAGTCTTATAAAATTACCTTGCTAGAATATAAAATAAGATAGAGATAATTGTAGGTGTTAAAAAGCAATTTGTGGTAGTATTTGGTGTCTTGTACAACCCCCTAGTAAATTAAGGTATTAAAAAAAATGAGTTAAGATGTATGCATTAAATCAATTAAAGATTTATAGAATTTTTTTATAAGAAGAGAGTAAAATAATTTATTGGTGAGATCAAGATAGGTTTTGAAGAGGATTTAAGATCATGATAGAAAAGAAGAAGGAAGAAGAATCCTAAGATTGAGAGGAAAGATAACGGAAAAGGTTAGAAAAAATGTGAGAATCATCAAGAGAGTGTATCAAGAGGGATGTAGCTGATAAAAACCCTAGTATTGAGATAGGTAGATCCTCATTGAACATGGAATTCATGAATCTTAAATAAATAGAGTGGTTTATGATCTAAATTAGAACTATAGAGTAAAATATAACTAAAAAAATAAGGAAGTTAAAATAATATAAGGCAACATTGAACGTAGAGAAGTTTGACCTTATTTGTAGGGATACTATAGATGTGGTTTCTATGTAAAAGAAGAGGAAGTACATAAGGGAGGAAGTAAAGAAGTTACATTAATTGGTGACAAACATGAGATAATATTTAGCTATAGAATAAAATAAGTTGCAAAAAATTTACATTTTTTCAAGGAAACTTTGGACATGATAGATGATAGCAATTCCAAGGTCAAGGAAGAAAATAACTCAAAGAAAATTAAAGATAAATCAATTACCAATCATTTGTTATCAACCAACACATTCCCCAAGCTAAAGAGACAATATGAGGAGATGGACATCATGGACTAAGAGTCACCTCCCATGTTGTCAAAATCAAGAACAACTTCTAAGGACTCCATATAAGTAGTGAATCCTTAATTGGGTTAGAGAAAGAAAAATTAAGAAGCAATTGTTATAAAATTTATGATAAATATTAGGAAATGATTTCTCAAGTATTTAATTAGCAAGAGATAATGGTAGAGAAAGGAATTTGGTCAAGTAGAAACAAAGTGAAACTAGACAAAGAAGCCATGATAAAAAGAGAGAAAGAGATCTAGTAGTAGAGAATAGATTAGGAGAAAGGATAATCCCTAAGCATACAAAACTTAAAAATTAAGAACACATTGACCTCCTCAAAATATGGATTCCCATATGATTAAGCTCCCTAATATTGGTAAATACACCAAGGGTGCTAGCGAACATCTCTTTACCTTAAACTGTCATTGGAGTGGGGTTCTAGAATTAATGATGACTAAACCCAATTATATGATTTTTTGGAGACCATTAATGATGAGACACTAATATGGTGTATAAAAGCTTTCCCTAAGCATGATAAAACATGGAAATAATTGAGTGACTTATTTTTTGACAACTTTCCATTCACCTAATGTTTCAATAAAAACAAAAATAAAATATGGAAGATGATGAAAACTAAGGAGGA
>VDFB02170223.1:0-43416 GCA_007258455.2 Sequoia sempervirens | reverse complement strand
AAGGCCATACACTTATGATTGGGTCAAGTGTTCTTTTCTTTAGAAAATTCCTATTTCCTTTTGATAGGTTAATTATGATTTGATTAGATGGGTTATGAAGCACTTATTTCAAACAAATATCTTTATGAAAGAAGTATATTGGCATGAAATTAAATATGATTTGTATTCCAATGTAAAAACTACAAAGAATGGAAACAATTATTTCAACACATAAACTATTATGTAGTAGCCAATTAAAATGGAAAAGCTTACTCTATATTAGTTAGGATACACAACTAAGAAAATGATCTAAAGTGACTTATTTATCCTAGAGGAACTAAGTATACAGTATACAAAGAAAACCAACAAACCCACAACTACCCCTATTTTGAAGGAGTTTAGTTTTCTCCCCTTCCTAATTTCGCTAATATTGTATAATTATTTTAAATAGATGAAGGGTCATAACACAACTTTATTGAACCCAGTAAATAGCTTGGTTAATGAAACTTGACAAAAGCAACAAAACAATTGCTACATTTGGCATTTCATGTTGAATGAAGAGTGGTGACAATAATCTACTTATAGTTTAATAAAACACTATTTTTATAAGAAGGTTTGACATTAGAAAGATAAGTGTTACTTATAGTTTAATAAAACACTATTATAGTTTTACCAACATATACTATTGTATGCTTGCATGGATTCTTAGTTAATATATGGGGATATAGAGATAGATGGGGAGAGAAAGAGAGATGTATAGGAGATAAATGGGAAGAGAAAGAGAGATGGAGATATATGGGAAGAGAAAGGAAGAGGGAGATAGAGAGTTGATGGATAGGGGATAGGGTGGGCATTAGAGAGGGGAGACAGAGAGGGAGGAGAGAAAGGGATATAGACAGAAAGCAGATGAGAGAGGAGAGGAGATAAAAAAGAGAGAAATAGAGATAGAGATATAGAGTAGAGAGATGGAGGAGGATGAGCTAATGAGAGAGAAACTGTGGGAGAGGGAAAGATAGCTCAATAGATAGAGGGGGGCAGAGGGAGTGACATAGATAGTGGGAGATATAGAGATATAAAGAGTGACAGGGAGAGATATATCAATCACCCTCCCTATATCTCTATCTATTCATCCTTATCTCTTTATCTATCTACCTTTCTATATCTCTTTGTTCCTTCTGTGCTTGTCATTATCTCCTCTCTCTCTATATTTTCTTCCCTATATTTATCTTTGTCTCCTTAAGTGTGCAATGGGTACATTGAAGAGGTCTTAAAGGAGAATTATCATATCTTTAATCAAGTGGCATGCTACCTTGAGCATAACTCCCCAAGGACACATGCCATCCTTGGATTTTTGACATGAAACAACCAATCAAAATTTAGTTTCTCTCTCTCATATTAATATATATTACTATTATATTAAATAGATATTATATTAATTATATTTTGTATTATATAAAAATATACTTATTATTAATTATTAATTTTAATAATTTTATACATATTTAATAATTTTGTTAAACAATATAATATATAATTATAATAAGTTGAATAATTATATTATTTATTATGTAAAGTATAGCTAATATATACTTAACTATATTGTAGAATATTAAAACCTATCTAAATGGTGCCAAAATTTTGAACTTAATTAAGATACTATAAAACCTAACAAAACCAGGTTGTAGCTCGTCAAATTGGAGAAGTGAAAGGTCAATACCAACACCGAGGAAGAGATTGGAGTAGTGAAAACAAGGTCAATTCCAACGCCGAGGAAGAGTTTGGAGTAGTAAAAACAAGGTCAATGCCAGTGCCGAGGAAGAGTTTGGAGTAGTGAAAACAAGGTCAATGCCGGTGCCGAGGAAGAGTTTGGACTAGTGAAAACAATGTCAATTCCAGCACCGAGGAAGAGTTTGGAGTTAAAGCATGGTCAATACCAACACTGACATAGAGTTTAGAGGAGTGAAAACAAGGTCAATATCAACGCCAAGGAAGAGTTTGGAGGAGTGAAAACAAGGTCAATACCAACTCTAGGGACAAGGTTAAGGAAATTAGGAAAAATTGACGACCAAGGGGCAATGAGTATTGTAAGTTTGGCACCCCTATTCTCTTTAACCTTCAATTTTCATGCCTAGTTTCGAAAGATCTTCTCGTACACTGGCACCCCAATTCTTGTAAAATGGTATAAGATAAGATAGAAAAAAAAAAATAGCTTAGTCTTTCACATTTTTATCGACCAGCCTCAGGTCATGGAAAAACTCCCATAATCTACCCACATCTTGGTTGAGGTCTAGGATTTCATCACACATAGCCTTCATCGCATGAGTCTGAAGCAATTGTAGACTTAGCCCAAGTATATGCTAGGCTAAGGTAGATCTAATGAATGGAAATAGAGGTGTACAATTCTTCTTTAATACCTGCACCACAAACATATGCAAGGTGTTGGTTATTTTTACGGTAAGCAGGTTGATCTTCTAATCTACCTATGGAATTTCCAATTCCAATAAAGGGTAGCTCGAAGGACCTGGATCAACTGACGAGGATTTGAAATACATCCTACACTTTGGGCTCTACAAGACCTAGGAGGGTGATCCCTTAATGCATTTACAACCTCTACACCATCATCATAAACAACATTAACAACAATAGATAATCTCATTTAATAGCTCAACATAATAAGATAATACCAAATAGAATTGGTTGTTTATCAATAATATCAACTATTTGGAGCATGAGATAACTACAACAACAATTCATAGTATAAGATAGTCATTGATTAGAAATTTGTAGCAAGCTCTAGGTAAAGGAAAACAAATACTGAACCATACGAATAAGTACAACTTAGATCAGTTCCATATATCCATTGGAGGAGTCAAATTTATAAGCATCTAAGGGTTTATGACAGATTTAACACATAACATATAAGATCCTTGATAACATTGCTTTACAATCTCATCAATACATATTCTAACCCAATACTACTTATCAAATCCTTATACAAAACATATCCACCTACAATCCCATTCAAGCATTTTAATTAATTCCTTGAATTAAACCTAAAACAAGAATCATACACACCACAATAGTGAGATGAAAGAAACAACCCTTGATCATTTTATTCAAAATTCAGATATGCTTGTACAATGGAGAGACATGAGTTCGAATTAATAATATCAATTCAAATGCCAGTATTGTCATAAAACATCAAATCCCCATGAATTCAAAACCTACTAGAGAATGACTCAAAACCTAAATTTTATTTTCCCTAAAACCATCAAACTTTACAATTTGCTTTGCAACTTCATCTAGAATCGACCAAAAATATTTAACTTGCTAACCTGTACTTATGGCATTGAAATCCTTCTTATAGAAAAAGGAGCAAAAAAGCATCGGGCCAAAAAGTACACGTGTCACCAGCCAATTAGATTGCCTTGTGATATTCCAATAATTTGTTACAACATCAATCTCCCCAAAGAATCTTCTTGTTCATCGTGCCCACTGAGAATAGTTGATGCAACAAAAAAAAATTCAAGAATTTCGTGCCTACACTGTCACCAAAGAAAAAAACCAGAATATGTTGTAACTGCAATAGCTGATTTGTCAATCGTTAGCAACCTACTCCTTTTCACTCTTCCTCAATTAAATATACATTTACCCATTTTTGGTACTCTTCATCAATTGGCCAATCAAAATTGATCACCTCATACACCTTGACACTATAAGGTTTGTACTTAACTGCCACCTGATTCACTTCTCTTTCAAAAGACTCCAAGAATGAGTTGGTGCTAATGATTTTGTCCATACAACTCACCAACAAATCATAATTTGAGTTACCCTAATTTTGAGGGTTTTGTAGTTGAAAGATGATATAAAGGGGCTCTTACACTTTTTGTGATTACTATAGTTTGTGTAAGAGGGCCCATGGATACTGTTGTAATTGTAGGATGCATGAATAGGGTGTAGGATGAGAAATAAAGAAGGTATAGCTACTGTCCTCAATATTTTTGTGAAGAAAAGCATGTGAAATGAGAGGTTCAAACCTAGGTTTCAACAAAACATGTATGGGAGATCTGATTTTATGAATTTTTATCCATGTGCAGATATAATGGGTTGTTTCTAAACATTGAATATAAATGATATACACACACACACACACATATATATATGTATGTATGTATGTATGTATATATATATGTATGTATGTATATGTATTTTTAAATGTAAATGTAAATGTAATTATTGGATGCTCTCCTCTAGAACAATAAATGCAACATATCATTAAAGAAATCTATATCTATGTATATAATTGTGTATTTCTAAATGCAAGTGTAAATGTAAAGAGCATATGGTTTTGTAGTGTTATAGATACAACATATCCATAAATTAATGTAATTGAAATTATAAAGTCTTCAATACATATAATATGAAATCGATCAAACTATTAAACTACATGAGAAATAAATGAAAACAATAAATGCATATGTATGTGTATTTGCAAATGTAAGTGTAAAATAAATAAGAATAATGAAAATTATAAAAGAATACAAGGAAAGGTCTCCTCCTTCTTGGTAGTGATAACCTCCTCCACACACAACCCTTAAAAATTATGAATAGAGGAATATAATCTTTGAAGAACTTAAAGTTGATTATCTCCCACCTGATGCAATTAGTCATTTTATCCTTACAAACATTTATAGTGATTACTAGAGGCACATAGACCAATTCTTCATAATAGAAGAATTTGACCATACTTTTCCAATGATGGCATTATGAGAAAACCTTAGGTTAAATGAATAATTCCTAGCTAAGTTCTTTAAATCATGTCCAACCATATAAGAGAAGACCACTGCTATGTGTACCTGGATACCATGGAGAAAGGCTCTTTGGGTTCTTTCATCAATCATCCTACCTTAAAACATACCAAAAGTCTCCTAGAAATTAGACATAGGAAGATTTAAGATGACTTAAGAAAAATTATTTCCAAAGCATAAAGTTATGATGACTTAACAAGGCCTAGTACACACTCCCTCCCCATTAACTACTTAGACATATGGAAATAAAATGTAAATTTGCTACTATTTTTAGTCATGTAGGTGTCCAATAAACCACTTGGTGGTGTTTCCCTTCAAGTTTATTTAATTGAATTAAGAGAAAAAGTCCTTTGATTACAATTAGAGAATACATTTGGGGCCTTGGTTGTGTAACTGGTGGACCATAGTCACATTTAACACTTGATACAAAGTTTGGGAGTTAAAACATTAAGTAGATTTCATTTGTGATGGACACATTTGGATGGTAGTAACAATAACTTGGAATCTATCAAGACTTGATTACCTTATAACCAATGAAATTCTCGCGATGAATTGATAGATTGATCATAATGTCACCTTGGGATCACATCACCATGAAAGAAATTCATCCAATATCCTTATGAGTGCAGGTACCACCAAATAGGTATTTGTCAGATCTTTCTTCCTTGAGTGAGGGAAATTCAGGAAGAGAAGAGGAAAGCGAGACATGTAGTATGTCTTAAAGAGGGAGATCAACTAGAGGTCAAAATATTAGAAGAAAATTCCATAAATACATGGAATTTTTTCTTGCTGAAGGGGGGTCATGGTCTTATGATGATGAGAGCATAGGCAACGTTGAGGTGCCCTTGAGGTACAAACATCTACGGAAACAATGGGTACCCAAGGAACTTCCTCCAATAAACACTGATTTTTCTGTCAATGAGAGGATATATTACGTAGCACCATCGTCATTACATGGTTTGGGCCTATTTTCTATGGACGACATAAAGGTCTATTATGAAAAAGTTATTGAATTGATGGAGTATGTCAAACCCTGTTACAGTTACAAAGATTGGATGCAACAGGTTTGATATACACGAAGTATACGTAGGTATGCACTGTCAGCAAATTATATACAACTAAAAGATAAGGATCAAAATAAAGGAGTCGCTATGTACATTGACGGAAGGCCAAAAGCATCAGGGAATATTGTAGGGTTTATAAATAGTACACGACCAAGGTCAACAAATAAGCAACCCAATTGCATTTTCGAGGTGTGCGAGGGAAACCATGTATTCGTATGTGCGATAAAATCAATAACTATAGGGGAAGAGTTGCTAATCAATTACAATTTGAATCACTTAATAACAAACATAGTTACTATGGGGGTGGTATGTACTATGTACCATTTTACCCAACCTCCAATTAATGACTCCAATATACCATTTTATTCTTATATTTTTTTAAGTAAGTCTATTGGTTTCATTTCGGTAATGTTTTTTTATATTTAATTTTTGTCACAACAGGACATTGATCGTATGGAGAAGGCTCTAGCCCAAAGCATAGATCACAATGTATCATCAAGCACTTCTACCTGACAGGTTTACCTCATTGTAATTGTACAAATTAGATACGAGAAAAATGTTTTATTATTATTTTTTTTTCATAAGTTTATTGGGTTAATTTTGATAATGTTTTTAATATTCTTGTTGTAGTCGACTGATCGGGGAAAGGCACCAGTAGTAGACAAGAGCATCCATAGTGAGGTCCAGTCAATATTTTGTGATGATGACATCACTTATTCAGCAAACCCTCTCGATATGATAAGGAAGATCCAAAAAAAATGCAATGAAGAAATCGTTAAGTTGATATTCATAGTGCCTCAAACAAATGAGATAAGAGAGAGGGTTAAAATATTGACTGAGAGATCACAAAACTTGAAAGTAAGTTGTCATGAGGTCTTTAATTATAACATAAGTTCATTCATGGTTTTATATTTTGTACTCTTTTATGTCATGAACTAAAATATGTGTTGTTTTTACAGAGTTATTTGCCTCCTCATGATTCTCCTGGCCATGATCAGGGTACTGCAAGTGCTGCCCGAGGAGTAGGGGTTGTTACAAGTGTCCATCATGATCTTCTTGCGCATACATCACATCATCTGACCCCATCATCAGTGCCTATATTGTTGTTTGAAATGTCAGCAACACATACCATGTAGGCATCCGTTAATGCACCCTCTAGCAGCGAAAACATGCCAGAACATGCATCAAGACATGTACCTTGGGATGTAGAGGCCACTAGTACTGGTGATGTTTTAGCAGCATTTCCTAGATCTTCCCATATTACTAGTACGGGAACATTGCCGGTCACACTTGTGGTGATTGAGGATTTTGTTCCCATAAAGATAGAGAAGGTCCTAGGTACTTTAAAATGTTTTAATTATTATTATATATAATCCATTTCAAATTTACTTATTGATCGCTCTATTTAGACTATTGATCCCATGATCATTTTGTAGGAAATGATGTTTTTTATAAACATCTAAGTGATCTTACATTCGATCTCTTCAAACCCACCATACGTACATGGTGGAATGCCCAAAATAAAGTTGTAAAAGATGAGCTCATTAATTGTTTAGTTGTGTTGTTCGGTGATAAAACATTCAACCGAACCAAGGTCCTTAAGAAAGCTGGTACCTATCTAAAATATGTGAGGGACCAATATAGGTCACATTTAGAGAAGAAAAAAATTTACGAACGTCCCCCCATGATTCTAGAAAGGGAGTGGAAGGACCTGGTGTCAGATGGAAAGGAGAAGGCTGAAAAGAAAAAAGGAAAGACACCACTGGGCCAAGGAAGGTATGTTATACTATCAAAATTGTAATTATATACCGATTACTCTTTCTTTTTACATAATCTAACGTATTTCAAACTTTTCATAGGCTGCTCGACACATTGATGGCAACAAAGGAAAGACTAGAAAAAAATAGGCAACACAAACTTGGCTCTGGTGGTTATATGAAATTAGCCACATGAATTGTAAGTATCAATAAATGAAATATAGTATCCAAATAATAAATTGATTTTTTTTTTGGTTTTATCACACCATAGAAGCAAAATTCATGATCTTATACAAAAATGTAGCGCTCTGAATTCAACAGAGTTCCCACAGAAGATGACCTGAAGATGTCCTTACAGCAAGGCTATGGAGCCGTGGCTGAATGCCTAAGAGTCTTGACTGGGCAAAAACAACCTTCCACTACATCTGACATGTAGGTAAATAAACTCAATAAAGTTTATTTAAAATTGAATACTTGTGCAATCTATTCAATATTAATTTCCACCATAAAGTAATTACATTCCTATTTGTTTTAAACATTCAAGCAATGATAAATACTGCACATGACATTGGAATGCAGCCTGGTGAGGGTGGAGCACAACCTACAGATGAAGGTCATGGTGTGCATCCTGGTACTTTAGAGCATGTAGAGTGTGATAAACATGTTGAGCATGATTAGGCTAGAGAAGATCAGGAACATGATGTAGCCCCATCAGGTAAAGAAGACCACTCTAATTTTTTTTAAACATATTTGATTGCAATTGGTGTATTAATTAATGTAACTTTTCATGTTTCAACTTTAGAGCATGTAGAGTGTGATCAACATGTTGAGCATGATCAGGAACACGATATGGCCCTATCAAGTAAATAGGACCACTCTCATGTTATTTTAAACATATTTAATTTCAATTGGTGTATTAATTAATGTAACCTTTCATGTTTCAACTGCAGATCGGGATTTAGAGGGTGTTCAGCATGTTGAGCATGAGTCTATAACAGAAGTTCAAGAACATGATGTGGACCCATCAAGTAAAGAGAACCACTCTAATGTTCTTTTAATTAATGAAATACTTGTAATAATAATAATAAAACATATTAGTTTAACATTTCTTTGTTATTGCAGCAGATCCCCCCTTGCAGCGACATCCAAGTCGTGAGCAGATGACTAGGCATACATTAAGATCACAAGTAGAGGGCATAACAACTAAAGGGGGAAAAAATGATTTAGAAAATGATACTCCACTTCAGATTTTTTTAGCTTTAAAAAAGAAAAAGAAAAAGGTGATTTTATTCATATCATGACAACCATATTTTTGATAATATGTAAAAATTGAAATAATGAATATTATATGTTAATGAATGAATGTGAATATGTTAATTAATGAATGCTATATGTTAATGAATGAATGTTAAATGTTATTAATGGATGAATGAATGAATGTTATATATTATTAATGGATGAATGAATGATTAATGTTATATGATTGGGTATGGGGGATTGAGAGTGATGTGAGGTGGGGGCAGGGGCCAAATGAGCTTCCACCATCACGTGGCTAGCCCTATTAAGTAGAGAATATTAAACTATTCTCGAAACAAAGAGAAGCTCAATAAGGTAATGCACTTTTCAATATAAGAAATTCATCATTTGAAGCATCAAACAAATATGCAAAGATGAAAGAAAGTGCTAACTTTTCACTATGGTGGGAGAAAAATGATTCTTTATACCCTGAATCTATGCTCTTCATCATAATTTGAAGTTGTTTCCATTCCAATGTTCTGAGTTTAGTTTGTTTGTATGGATTTGTATGAATACCACATTGTGTTGTATGTGGATTTGGTTTCAAAGCTCCATTTCTTCTATTTTTAGTGGTGACATAACTCTAAAATTTGACTTTTGTGCATAACAGGTTAGTGGAAAAATTGACAACTTTGAAGGGTTTAGAGGCTTGATTGAGATAGATACATGGATATTTGGATCTTGTTGTTGATGAGAGGCTTCGACTTAAACATGAAATTTTGTACCATCTGGAGGTATGCAAAAGTTTCTCTACTTACATTCATTCTTGATCATAAATGTTGTAAATGATATTAATGCTTCAAACTTAAGATTCATTTCATTGTTATAATGATCAAAATGTTATACTTTGCTATAAATTCAAGCATTCTCTTTCCCCCTACCCTTTTCTCTCTCCCCCCTCCTTTTAAGAATTTTCTTTATCAAAAAAGATTCACATTTCTGTCTCATTTACACAAATTTATCTGAAGCGCTAGGAGTGAATAAAGATATGTAAAAGATGATGGATTATGTCTAAACAACAACTTTCCATTTTATAGCTAATTAAATCCTTAATATTTGAATAGTTTAGAGCTCGAATAATGCTTGTATATGCATGTGTAGCAATAAGGGAGCCTATGTGAAGATTGAAATTTAAAACATCACTTTGGTATTTTTCCTTAGGCAGTGAAATGATATTTTGAGTAATACAAACTACACACACATTGATATTTTTCGACATTACATTGAAGAAATTTATATCTCTTATACCTACCCTCGGCTAGACATGGAGGTATATAATATTGGTTTCTGGGTTTATTCTGTAAGTAGTTAATTTCACAGAGGAAGACTAAAATATTCTTAATGTACTATGTCAAGTGTGAAAGCATATGAATCACTTGTTGAAGACACCATTTTGTATTCATCCAAAAATTGGTTTGTTCTTTTTTTTATGTTTCTTGCATGTGTTTTTTTTAGGCTCTACAGATGTAGCTCGGCTCTTTCCTTTGCACTTTTCATCTATTTTGATGATTACAGTAGATTGTCCTCATAATTTTTGATGTAGATCTGTTTGTAACCTTATTTTCTACCAATCAATTTTCAAACCACTCACATATTAAGGACCATTTCACTAACTTGTAGTCATCCATTACTTCATATGTTGCAGGTTGTGTCAGTGTGCCAATAAATCCTGATGATTGTGAGAACTTTAATCCTACAAGTGTACCCAATCTTTCTCAAGTAAAAATTTTACCTTATTTTATAGTACTTTAAATGGTTAATTGAAGGTGCTTCTTTAGATATGAGATAGTTGAACCCTGGATTAAAATATGGTATTAGATGGGCAGTATAATGATAAAACCGAGGTCCATTGAACACAAATTATGAACATAATTTACTGGACTATGAATAGTGTTACAATTATAATTATTTCTCCTTTACCTACCTCTACATTAATTAAAAAGATAGATCCCTATAAATCTAACCATGAAAGTGTTGAAATCTACAGTATCTGTAGGACTCTGAAAACTATCAAACATATTATTTTTGAATGTTTTTATGCTCAGGAAATTCGGTACTTATTCTGCCATAAGCTGAAGGTCTGGAATAGCAATGGTAAAATTAATTGGCATGATATTTTGTTTTGTAATTTCAAGCTCAAGTTTGATTGTAAGCTATTTTGGTATTTCTTATCCAATGAGATCATGTGGAATTTGTGGAAGGCGAGAAATGATGATAAATTTAAGGGTATCAAGAGGGTACTTATTGAGTCTTGCAAGAGACTCACTTTCTACTCTTTTGCTTTGCAAGTTTCAACTCTTGTGGAGATCTCAATGGATAATTTCTTGAAGTCAATAACTGAAGGTTTTGCTAACAATACCAAAGAGGATCTAAGAAGTGGACCCGCATGTAGGTTGAGCTTGGAAGAGACCATGCTATTCCAGTAGACATTTGATGAGCTCTAGAGAGAAATTGATGAAGCTACAAGCCCAGAAAGACAACACGGCCCCCAATAGTTGGACCCACAAGGAGAAACAATGGCGAACCTTGATATTGAAGAAGTCAACAATGAGGAGAATGTAATCAACACTATGTATTTTTTTATGTTGATTTGAATAGCAGCAACCTGTGGTACTGTTAACAACAATTTGTATTATCTATGCTAGTTTTGAAAACAACTGGTGATTTTGGGTTTCTTTCTTGCTGTGTAAAGTACTGATATGGTATATTTCCTGTTATGGAAATGCTTTGATTTTGTACTGATCCTAATGTCGGATAGGCATTTTCATGATATGTAATGGACCTTAAAAACTATTTTCAATACAAAAAAGAAAAGGATAGCAGATATTGGAAGTTCATTACATGTCTCACGTATGTTTTAGTATTTTAATTTTGTTTAAGTTGTTCAAGAGCTTGATTAGGTCAAGAATGTGTTCTACAAGCTCTGTTCTCTTGACACTGCTCGACATTTTCCCTACACATTTTCTCTTCAATCCAGACATTTCTTAACTTATTCCCTTGTTAGCCCTTGGTTGTTCTCAAGTGTAATGCTTTTTCTATGCATCTTGCAATCTATATGTATGATCACTCATCTCTTATGAAGCATGGATAACCTTTCATAGAATTGTTGTTGTAATTAGACAATTGCCATTGTGAGAATAATCATTTAATTTGTATGGAAGTAAGTCTTTTTCATATTATTTGACTTGGTATTGTAAACTTGTCTTTGCAGGATTCTCTCGGGGGGAACAATAGAACTGTGATGATAGGTAGAGTTGTACAACACCATAAATAATTTGGCATTATCAATATATTTCTTATAGAATACTCTGTGCAAGTAAAATGGAATGTGCAATGACAATTGGTCTCAAATTCAAATCTAAATATAAGTACATTATACACAAGAAGATGGTATCTACTCTGTGATTTAAACAACCCCAAAATAATAAAATTAATAGGTTCCATTTGTTTACTTGCTCTTGGACACTTATTTAATTGGCGAGACCCTCATAATGTCTTGTTAATAACCAGTAGTGTTCAAAACTCCTAAAGAGGTCAGATCAGTGTGACATTGGATCTGTCTTGCTGACGGAAGTCATTGGAAAGACATGGACTATCGGAGTGAGTTTTCTATCCTATGCCAATGATTGATCTCTCACCAATGGTACATTTCAATGAATATTTAAAAAAAAAAAATTCCATTGTTTCATCAAAATTTTGACAAACACAATCGACGAATCATCGAAAAGGTCCGACGAAGTTTCTATAGCTGCAACGAAGGCTTCATCGTAACTCCTTGTCTATTTTGTTGCAATTTTGACAAAGTCTATAGAAGAATCACAGAAAAGGTTTGACAAAGTTGCTTAGACACGACGAAGGCTTCGTCGTAACTCCTTGCCCATTTTGTTGCAATTTTGACGAATGCCATCGATGAATCACATAAAAGGTCCGACGAAGTTGCTTAGCTGTGATGAAGGCTTCGTCGTAAATACTTGCGCATTTCATCAAAATGGCAACGAACTTCTGGTGTTCTTTCGATGCTTCAGAAGAGCCATTGCAATTGCATTTTGGTTGTAATTCATCATTGGATACATAAACTTTTTGTCAATATTCTGAAGAACATCTGAGTCATTTTATGATGCCGCCGACCGACAAATCTGCATCATTATTTTGATGTTTAATTCTTCATCAGAATTGCGATGAAAAAATAGCGATGAAAATGTTTTCGTCATTTCGTCACTTTTTCGACAAATATTTATCGAACGGCTGACGAACGTCCATTGGAAAATGGTGTCAAATTCAATAGTGCAATTCTGATTGATTGTTTGTTTGCACCCAATGGGGTCTATTTGCCATACATTTTGAGCAAACTCTTTCTCTACTTCTTCCATCTTGTTAAATACTGGAATACCAAAATTCTTGCAAATGGACATAGCTGAAAAATATGCCAGTACCCTTCCATCATGGTCAACTATCTTTCCATTGGAGTGGTATCATTCCCAACAAACCATTACCAACTCTAGGCCTATGAGCGCAGGGGGGAAACTAGCAACTTTGGCTAGGACACTCTTCCTGATTTTTAGGGCCCTGTCCATTTTGGGGTTCAACATAACCCTCTCTCTAAATTCATCTATACTGACGTGCCTGAAGTCGGTATCTAAGATTGTTTCCTTGTTGGAAGTGAGCTTTCATGTGTGTTCTACCCCGTGAAACTCGTACTTCATTTTCTCTTTCTCTTCCTTTCCTTGGGGAGTGCGAGCAAGCTTCTTTCCTTTCTTAGTTTTATGTGTAGGTTGCTCGAAAGGCCCAACAGTAGGTTGCATAAATCCTGCATACACAAAATGTAGTAAGTGAATTTACATATAAATTCGAACAAATGTTAGTCAAATCCTACAAATCAAGTGTTAGATTGATCCATATATCATCAAAGGTTCATAAAATTCATCATTGTCTAGTATTTGGAGCTTATTTGGACCATTTAGGTAGATGTTGGTTTAGAAATGCGGGCTTCCCCAAGCTGGCAGTTGTTAGAAGGAAGATAGTTAAATAACATCCAAGAGGCCACGAAGACCAAAAGACAGAAGTCTAC
The DNA here is from genome assembly GCA_007258455.2 of Sequoia sempervirens. Lineage (NCBI taxonomy): Eukaryota > Viridiplantae > Streptophyta > Pinopsida > Cupressales > Cupressaceae > Sequoia > Sequoia sempervirens. The sequence goes on along the minus strand of VDFB02170223.1, from coordinate 29,444 downwards.
AACAAAGGTTTCACATTAGTAAGTTGGTGATCAAATTCCTTGTGAGGTGTTTTGGCACGCATAAAAATTAGGTTATAAGATGTCTGACGTCATTAGGTTATGCCTTGATTTTTGATGGATTAGAGACGTGTAGGTGCCGCTAGGTGGAAGGATGTTTAAACTTAGCCATTGAATAAAAAGCTTTCAAGGGACAAAAACCCACATATAGAGTTCCACACTGCAGGACCCACAGGTGGTTTGGGTGGCTAGGTTTTCTTTCTAAAGTTTGGCCATTTGGGCATGTGGATGGGAACTACTCGGCCATCGTCAGCTGCTTTCCATTAGGGAATGTCTTTTAAGGGATGATGGTCTATAAGGGCTGGCACAGTGACTTCATGGATCCAAGCTTCGCATCATGGACTTTGGAGGGAAATCGATCTGATAGATTCTATAGTACAGACGTATGTGGCTACTTTGTCGCTAGGGAATGTAGAGTAAGGGAGGGCTACTCATGTGCGGTGATCTACTTTCTACTTTGACTTGGAATTTATACATTTGATGGAATTTTAAAGGCAAAGGAAATTGAAAGGGTTAGGGTCTGAATAGTAGGTGGCTGGGATGATGTCACTGCCAAACAAGGAGGCAATGGGATGATGGCGAAGACAAATTCAGGTTCCACACTACGGGACAGTGTGATAGATCAACCACCAAATAATGTCAATGAAGAAGTGGCTGCCTTGAAATGAAAACCTGCATGAGAAATCCCGCATGAGATTACAAGATTAAACACTTAGTCATTTTAAGCTTGTAGCATATGATTTAGTGTGGCAATAGCGAGTGTGTAGATTGCAAAGGTCCCTTTTCCACATGAAGAACGACAAAGGGAAGATGGGATCCCACATGTGTGTATCCATGGATTTTTGCATGTTTAGATGACACCAAGGTTTGAATGTTTATATGGTAGGTCACTTATTATTATTTTTCAAAGTTTGGCAGGGACACCAGGGTGAACTAGGGTTTTCTTTCAACCAATTTTAACACTTTTCAAAACCCTACATCTTAGAATTTAATCACATAGCAAGGGATAATGTGTGCTTACCTTTGAAACCATGTGTGGATGCGAGAAAATCTAGTTTAAAACTTGCTAGTGGGCTTCATGCGCCCGATGAGATCTCTTAGTCCATCGTTGCAAATTTTAAATCTAGGGGGTGAAAATGATGGGTCTAACCTCCCCTTTTATAGGAAAAATATCATTAATGAGGCACCATAAATTATTGGTACAAAAGTCATAGGGTAGGTCAAGCAGCTAGGTTTGCAGAGACTTGACTTGGCGAGCTGTTGGCAAAGACCCAGATGGCGATGAACATTGTGGGGCCCACCATACGAGTGGGAGTCCTATGTTGGAAGTTGCTTAGAGATGAAGTATACTATAATGACAACCTACCAAGGGAGACCCACAAATGTGGGTTCATGAGACATGGACGACGTCAATGTAGAGGGCTAAGGGAAACCCCCAAGGGGATTCCTGCAAAGAAAAAATACTTAGCAAATTTGGGAGTGGTGATTTTGGTCAAAGGGAAATTGGTGACTTTAAAGCACATGACCATCCAAAGCTCAAAATTAGGGGCACACAAAATGAGGGAAATGTGAAAATGACCCGACGAAGCCAAAAAAGGAAAGAGGGGTTCCCGAGTCCAAACGGGGTGTGTGTGCGATAGGCACAACACCTTCAATACACATGCACCTACAAGCTATCACACATCTTCCTTTCTTTGAGTAGATCCACTTTTTAATCAGATCTACCCCTTCTACACATCTACCTATCGCAAATCAAATCTTCCCATCATGGAATCACCTTTGTTCTAGTAGATCTGTCTATCTGCAAGCACATTTTCCCATCATTGAGCGTAACTATCTTTCAGCGCATCCACCCATCCCCGACGAATCTTCCCTTCACAGACACATCCACATGTGCACCTTGATGGGAAAATTCGCCTTGTTGTAACATGTAGATTTGCTTGATTGTGGACTTTGACTAACCATAAATGTGAAATAGTATAGTACAAGTACAAAGTGAAGTTAAAGGTTGTACTTGGGCAAGATGCTCTCCTCTCTACCCTCACACTCGAATTGTGTACAACCAGTGAGGGATGCTCCCTCCACATGATATTTTTCTCTCACTACTCTCTTTATGCTCTCAAATGATTTGGGTGAAAATGAAACCCTACTTACTATTTATAGGTCCCCCTAATTACCCCCTAAACCCTAATTTCTTCTTCTCACTCCCATTTGCACCTATAACTCCTTTTTCCTTCGTTCTTTCATTGTTCATCATTTTTTATTGCGGTCCTACTAGTATTCTTATTTTTTACTCTATCAATATGTTGCATGGGGCCCTTTCTTCCCATCCACCCTCACGAGGGGGCATTATCCTACCTATTCAACTTTCTTCTCCATGCCATCTTTCCCTCCATGTTGGGGTATCTCATCACTTGTTTTCTTCTATCAAGTCAACTATATTTTATTTATCTTCGAAACATTATTATTTTAACAATGTTTTGAAGAGGGGAAAAATGTAGACATCTAAGTTTGACCATTTATATTTGGTCAAATTTACCTTTATTTCATCTATTTCACCTCCTTATCTGCATTAATTAAATAATATTATGATTATTTAATTAATATCCACCATTTTCCTAAGGTCTTCTAAGGTATTTAATTATTTAATTAACTACTTTATTACCTTACCTTTCCTCTCTATATTAAATAAATAGACTAATTTATTTAATTTAGTCACTCATCCTTATGTGAATTAATTGAATATTTAAATTCCCCCCAATTTCTCTCACCTAGTCACATCCTCCATAATCCACTCCTAATCCTAATCCCCCTAGCTAATCTTATCATTAGGATGTGCACATTCCTAGTCCTTGATTAGGAGGTGTCACATCATCCAACATATGCAAGTGGCTCCTAATTTCTCTCCATTCACCTTTAATCACCCACCTAATCCTCTACTTGCACAATCAAAACCTAGGATTAATCAAACCTAATTCTCATGCTATTTATGGCATATCCCCAAGTCAACCCTTTATTTATTACTTTCTCCTTTTGGAGAAGCCAACCCATACCCCCCATGGAAGTTTTAATTCCATTTTATTCACCTAATGCTTTCCAAGGAATTTTAAATTCCTTTTTCCCATCCCCATGTGGATTATAAGGGAATTTTAAATTCCCTTTGTCCCATTCTCCCATGATTTGGGAAGATTGAACAAGAAACTCCTTTATGATGAGATCTTGCCCATTCCTTATGGCACTTACCAAGTACCTTACACGTCATCTAATTCCCTCACATGATGACAAGTGTCATCACTATAAGGGTTGAGATGGCATCTCAACCCTTGATCTCATCCTTCCCTCAATAATGGCTGTCCATTTACATTTCCCACTTCTAAATGACTACACTTAGTCTATTTTGCAACATCTAAAATCAACACTCATGTACATTCAAGCCTTCATGCAACCTTCATACAAATCCAGCCATATTGTGACCAAATTTGAGCTAAAACAAGGTGTTATGCTGCCAAAATCGGTGTAGAGCACACATATCATTGAATCAATGAGGCAACCGTGATATCGTGCTCTTCCTTGGCTCTATTTTTACTCTATTTGGTGCATGTTTGAGCTTCATCTTAGACCTTATCTTGAGTGTTTGCTTGGTTTAATTGTGTTTCCTTGCATTTTTAGATTGTTAAAATCACTACACACAATGTGTGTATATATATATATATATATATATAAAATCCCCATAGATATATATGTATTTATATTCAGTCATAAGATAAAAAATAACTCCTATAATAATGTACAAATGTATACCCAATATATATATAACGAATGAAATGATATTTAATTAAAAAATGTCAAACACATATTACACTTCTATTCATGCCTCTCAATTCTATCCCAAATACACAGAAAATCCCTAATTCTCTATTAGCATATTTTTATTACATAATTAGTTGGTCATGTTAGCTGGTCAACTTGGCTAGTGGTTATGTGGTTACTTAACCACTATTCTCTGTATATAATGTTATTCAGATTGAATATTATTCAAATCACTTCCTACTCAATGATTTTTAATGTCTATTAGTGGTAAAAATCTTTGTGCCTATGCATTAAAATCTCGATGGAAAAGAAGGTGGTGTCCATTTCTTTCCAAGTGTGTGAAAGCATCATAAAAGTCTGATAAATATTATCAATGCTGGTGTAATTCTTGCAAGTCCTCCATAGGCGATTCTCTTGGAAGTTCAAAGTGATTTTCGCCAAGTGTAGATACAAAAAAATTTGTGATAAATCTCCAAATGCTGCTGCAATATAAATTAATACAAATGAGGAAATAAGCGAGGCAATGATAAAGGTGTTTGATTGAGGTCGTGCAAGGAGATGGTAGTGTTTACATTGCTATATATAAGCAAAAAGAAGACAAATACAAATAAGGCAATAAAAAGAAATAATTTGATTGGAATATGCTGCAAAAGGTGCATTTTTTAATTTTTATTTTTTGTCTCTCTGGTTTATAAACCAGTAAAACCTAAATCTTTTGGGAGCATAGAAGTTTAAAATAAAAAAAATCTAAAAAATACATAAAAATTCCCTCTTTTCTAATAGTTAACCTTTTTTAGCATTCAAAAGTGTCCAATAGTGGGGATAGAAGTAGTCTTTAGTGGGCCCCATAGTGGAGCACTATAACATCCAATTGTAAAACACCTTTTATCCATAAAATACACAAACTGGAAAATCATGTGATGCCACATCAGCGCATTAATAAAACATGACTTAGTGCACCATTATTGGTCTCACTTTTTTTTTGGGCCTTTTTGGATACCTCAACAAAAAGCATGTTGATGCAACATCATATTTGATGATGTGGCCCTAAAACGAAATATAGAAGCATGCAAGTTGCCAAATAAATTGATGTACAAAATTGGGAATGATTTGAAAATTCCACGTAGGATTTTGGGAAACACGAAGTTAGGGTGCTCCATTATAGGCCCCTCTCCCCTAGTCTATAGGAATACAAATTGAATTGCAAATGTTGGTGTTGATCAAAATAGACTTGACAAGGCCAATTAAAAACTCAAATTGATCATTTTGTTTGGAGTGTCTAATGAGGTTCAACCTCACATTAGAACAACCAACACAACAAAATATGCTTACAATCATCTTAAAATAATTTATTAGGCCAAAAATCATAATCAAATTCTCCACTTGGAACATTTGTTACATTGCCTACAAATGTAAAATGATGAGAAAGTTGAGACATTTCTTAGAAGAGTTGTAGAGATTAGAATATCACTACAAGCATTAGGGGAGGAAGTAAGAGATACTTCTCTTGTACCCATAGTCTTGAGAACACTAGCTCCTTAATTTTATGTGTTTGCCACTTGTCTCAATGTGGCAAGTAAAACACCCTCTTTTGAAGATTTCATAAAATTGCTTCAACAAGAAGAGGCAATCCATGGTGAGACTTCAGACTCCCAAGGCAATTAGGCCCTTGCAATAAAGTAGGAGGAAAAACAACCTAAATTTTAGAGTGGTCCATCAAATTCATCAAAACTAAATCAATAAAATTCTTGTACAAAGGAAAAGAAGTGTCTCATTTGTGGAAGAAAAGGACATGATATCAAGGATTGTGAGTATAATTTCTATACTAATAGTGAATCCAATCACATAAGTACATAAAATACTTCTTAGGGGGACAAAAAGAAAAATTTCCATTGGAATAAAAATCCGAATAAGCAACATGGGAATGTTGCATCTACATGGGATTTAGATGAAAAAAATTTCTTGTATGCTATAGAAACAAAGGTCTCCACTTCAAATAATTTAGTTTAGTATGTTGATTATAGTGCATCTAGACATATGATAGGTGACCAAGAGTGGATTTTTTTATCTCACTCCATCCACCTCGTATGAGAAGGTATCCCTTGATGATGATACATCGTATGGATTTCAATGAATTAGAGATATTTCCTTGACCCTCGAAACTCAAAAATATAGAATTATTAAGGCTTTATATGTTCTAGGGCTCACAAAGAAACTTTTCTCATTAAGTTAGTTACATGAAAACAACTTTAAATTTGAATTTGATCATCATAGTGGTGAGAATTTTTTTCTCATAAGAGATAATTCAATAAATGGTGAAGTTGTTGCTTGTGATTCGAGGGTCAAAAAATGGTTTCAACTTGTTGATGTCACACATGAAGACAATGATTTTTCACTCAAAACCAATGCATCAATAACTCTTTGGCATTAGATATTTTGTAATCTCAAATTTTTCTATATTCTTGCATTAAGAAAGTGATATATGGTTTGAGGACTTCCCCACATGCAAAAATAGAAGTTCTTTTCTCATATTTTTTTGTTGGAAAGAAACATCATAATCCTTTTTCTACTAGATATAAAATAGAGCCTCAAGTCCCTTGGTTCACATTGATCTATGTTGAATGATGCCATCAATTCATAACAATTCCAAGTATTTTCTAATCTTTGTGGATTTCTATTATAGAAGAATGTGGGTTTATTGTTTGGCTCACAAAAATCAAGCATTTGAGAAATTCAACGAATTTTGAGCCTGTGTAGAAAGGTCATCAGGTCAATTTATTAGAGCCTTATGCTTAGGTTGAGTATCACAAGTAAGGAGTTTTTAAAATACCTTCAAGAACATGGGATCTAAAGATATTTGACCACTACCTACATGCATCAACAAAATGGTGTTGTAGAAGCCTAATCACACTATTATGGAAATGGTGCAATGTAGACCTTTGAATGATGTAGATCTAGTTGCATTATAGGTTGAAGTGATTCACATAGTAGTGTACTTGTTGAATCAAGAACCCACAAAATTTCTTGAAAATATCACTTGAAGAATCTTGGATTGGGAAGAAGCCCTCTATATCACATTTTAGAGTGTTTGGATGTACAAATTACATGCATGTTCCCAAGGTGCAATTAAAAAAATTCGATGCTAAGTCTTTGAAATGTATTTTTCTTGGGTAAAATTTAGATTTGATGGGATATTTACTTACAAATGTAGTATCAAAGAAAGTGCACATTATTTAGGATGCTATTTTTGAAAAAGAAATAGGATGCAACACCTCTTCCTCACTATTACATGTTAGTTCTCAAACACCCAAAAATATTGAACCTTAAGATGAGGAACTTGATGAAGTAGAAGAAGCTTTGTTTCCACTAGATTAGTTTCCCCCTTTTCACTACCTCCATCCTCATATCATGTATACAAAAAGATTCCTAAGTTGTACTAGGTCATAAAGAAGGATGTTAAAGATGATGCAGTTTCAAATACATCTCCCACTGGGCCTAAAACTTGTAAAAATTCTCACTAGGAGGTAAATATAGCTCTTATATGTATAGTTACTTAGATTTTAGAACTAGAAATAGTTCAACAGTCTCTTCAGTCACGACCTTGCAAATATTCCATGGATGTAGAATATTAGACATTACTAAGGAATAATGCATGCCAAATTATTAATCTTCCATAAAGGAAGAATGATATTGGATTTGAATGAGTTTTCAAAAGCAATCATAAGGTAGCTAGTAGTGTTGACAAGTACAAGAACAAAATTATGGCTAAAGGCTATACAGAGAAGGAAGTTATTGACTATGATGAAACTTTTGACCCTACAACAAAGATCAAGACTATTTATATGGTCTTGCCCATGACAACATAGTATGGATGGAAAGTATATTAGATGGACATCAAGAATTCCTTTCTTAATGGATATCTCAAGAAAGAAGTCTACACGACTCAACTAGAGGGATATATTGCACCTGGCCACCAACACAGAGTATGAAAACTTGTTGAATTTCTCTATGACCTCAAATAAGCTCTTCAAGCATAGTATATCAAGATCGATGAGCATCTCCTTAGTATTAGATTCATCAAAAAAAATTATGGTACTGATGAGGGCCTTGATGAGGGCCACATTGCCCAAAACCCACACAGATCACAACAATATATACCAACACAAAAGATGCAAGACAAAAAATAACTCACTTTCAATTATTTTTAGCAAATGAAATTACAGATTCAAAACTTACAATGCTACAGCCTCATGGGCTTGATTCATTACAAAAAAACCAATTCTAAAAACAAAATATATTATTCAGAGCCACAATATACACTAATGGAGCCACCTTATACAACCCCCCACTTATCCATTTTTATTTTACCTAATAACCACCCTAGAATGTTCTAGAAAATATGACTTTCCCTTTTGTTTTTGTGTCAAAAGTCTCGTTGTTTGATTTCTTCCCTAGGAAAATATTTTAATGAAATTCACTTTTTAGTGGGGCAGCTTCATAGGGCCATAAATTTTGATTTGGGTGTCTGATTTTCTATTATAAAATATCGTTGGAAAGCTCTCAAAGAGATCTACAATGTCAAACCCATCAAAGATCAGTTCTTCCACTTTTCGAGTTGTTTGAGGGCCTCTAAGGTTTTCATATTTTCATTTGAAGCTGCATTGGAGAAATTTCTTGGGATGAAAAATTTAATATCTCCTAAACCATAGAGGGTATTGAGACGATTCTTTTTTGATCAAAAGTGTTTTTCAGTTCTGCTCCTTGGGATAAATTTTTAGGTCCATACGAGCTTGTTTAGGCTAACTTACTAAAAATAGTAAGTGAGCATTTTTCACCTTTCTGGACTCCTAACTATCTTACACCCCTTAAGTTTCATCATGGGACTCAAAACAACTAAAGAAAATAAGAAAAACAAATTCTTAGGTGATGCAAGATTTCCCCTACACCCCTGGATGCTCCTACATCAAACACCTAGGGTAATTTGAAAAGTGACCTTTGTCACTTCTCAAGAGTTAGAGGGAACCAAGATGATTAACCTCAGACTTAGACAACCATGATGAATCATGAGCAAGCCGTCCTCTCCATTTCACCTTGTACTCCACATATTGCTTGTTTCTTTTGCTTCTACCCACACAACTATCCAAAATTTCTTCTATCTCCTCCTTTTTTAAGTAGATGCTAGAATATTTCATCGTGCTTCTATTATTTCTTCATCAATTCCTCCTTCATGATATTCTTGTTGGGTGTAAAATATGTTCAATCTTTTATGGCCTTTTCCTTCTATTGCATTTCCATTTCCTTATCCCTAGGTTCCTTTTTGCCATTTAATTATCAGAAAAATAAAAGATGTTTGATATGTTTCTAAAGATGAAGGAATGTTTCCTACATGATAAAATCATTTGATGTAATAATGTATTTTGACTAATTTTGCTACAGGAACTTCATGTAAGGAAGGAACTGACCATGTGGACAAGACTTAGGAGGCACGCGCGGACTAAGCATGTTGGAAGATTAATTGTTTTTGTCTCTATACTCTATTTTTAAGCTATTTGTTTCAAGACTATTATGGTTTTGTGGCCTGCGGCCAAACCAAAAACTATGTTTAATATGTTTGTTGGCCAGTGGCCATAACAAACTATTGCTTTATCATTTTGATTTTTTTTTATACTCACCGAACTAATAAGCATATATGTATGATCTAAAGGTAATCAATGATAGATGATATACCGACTTAAGCAGACCAATTCTATCTTTTGTTTACAAGTATTTGATGAAATTGTGTGTGGATTGAGTTAGAGTAGTTTGTTTTATCTACTCACCCTATAGACCAAAGGAAGGGCCCCCTCCCAGAAAGCTTGTTGAGATTATTTTGTGGTTTATTAGCTTAGATCTTTTGTGTGTCATGCAATTCATTTATGTTGAATGCATGTTTTCAAAAGTATTATGACCTAGTTTAATGCCTATTCAAAGTTAAGGATCATCAATATTACAGCTTGTGTGATTAATCTGAATTATAATGAATTCTCTATGGAAAGTAACTGTGATTTGAGGAGCAAGGGGTGCGTCTCGATTGCAGCTTCACTGCTATGTCTTTCATACTGTAATTCATTCTGTAAAGCTCCTATCACACTTCATTCACATTTCATTGCTCTGTTGTTGTATTTGATCCTCATGTAGAACTTCATCCTCCTATCACACTTCATCTTCCTATCACACTTCAACCTCTTATCACAATTAAACTTCCAGCCATCTGCACTTATTTGATACATCTTTGGAAATTGAGTTCTTTTTTTACTATTGAGAAGGTTGTTGTTAATATCTGTATGTCATAATATATTGAGTTTGTGTTAGATCAGAAATAGATAGATTGGTTAAAATAGGTAAACGATCATTTAAGAAAGGATTTGATTTATTTTCAAAGTGTGCTTTTGAATTTCAGATCAAAGAATGTGTTTTCAATTCTAGTTTGCATCCCTCAACCCTTGGTCTATTAATTGTAGGCCTTTGACATATTTCCACAACAAGGTTCAAAAGCCTACATTCCCAGATTGACACTTTAGGATGAACTGAGGAAACCATTTCTAAAAGATTAAATTAAACCCATTTCAAGAGTAATTTAAGACCGTAATTTAATCCAATCAATTTTGTTAAATCTGAAATGTTAAACAGAGGTGAAATATGAATTTCATTAGGAAACTCTACCTCATATGCATTTCTTGAATCATGCTTTTTTAGGATCTTGCATGGTCCAAAATTCTTCATCTTTAACTTGTTGTATGTACAAAATAGAAAGCTCTCCTTTCAAAAATGAACCATGACTTCATCTCCTACCTAGAACTCCTTATACCTCATTTTCTGAATTTCATAGCCTTATATTGTGAGTTCATCTTATTGATATGTTTCTTCACCTCTTCATGCAAATTCTTCAGGTGCTCAGCAAAATCTTCATCCTCAGCAATACTCTTCTCCCCCTTATCCATCTTTCTCAGTTCAGAAGTAGTTCTTGGAATACTCCCATACACAATCTAGAATGGTGATTTATCAGTTCTCCTATTGATAGAATTTTTGTAAGAAAATTATTCCTATGGCACGATCAAATCCCATCCCTTGGGATTATCTCCTACTAAGAATCTTAGTAGGTTACCCAAACTCCTATTCACCACCTTCATTTGTCCATCAGTCTATGGATGGTGTGCAAAACTAAACTTCAAATCTATCTTCAACTTCTTCCATAAAGTCATCTAGAAATAACCAAAAAATTTGGTATCTCTATCTAAAACTATACTCTTCGTTAGACCATGTAGTCTCATGACCTCTCTAAAAAATAACTTTACAACATGAACAACATCATTGGTCTTATGACATGGAATGAAATGTGCCATCTTTGAAAATCTATCCACCACCACAAATATGAAATCATGCCCTCTCTATGTCCTTGGAAATCCAAGAAAAAAATCCATGCTAATGTCCTCCCATGGCCTCTCAGGCATGGGTAATAGTTGATACAATCTAGTAGTCTAACCATCTGACATACTCTACAAGCCTGCACAAACTTCTTCACATATTGTTGTAACTGTGGCTAGTAATAATTCTCACTAACAAGAGAAATGGTCTTATCTTGATCAAAATTTCCAACCAATCCTCCACTATGCTTCTCCTTGATTAGATTATCTTTCATAGAACTCATTGGAATGTACAATTGGCTTCCTCTAAACAACATCCCATCTTGGATTAGGAAATCCAACCATCTTTTCCTATCCAATGTAACTTGTTCCAAACAAGCCTTCCAAGCTTCTACAAAGTCTGGATCTTCAGGATACAAACTCTTGAGTTCATTGAACCCAACAACCTCTATATTCATCTCTATCAACAAATTTTTACTTCTACTCAAGGCATCTATGACTCTATTTGACCTTCCACTCCTATTCTTCAAAACAAAAGTATAGCTCTCCAAAAACTCAACCCATTTTAAGTTCCTTTGATTTAACTTTCCTTGACTATTGAGATACTACAAAGCCTAGTGATCAGTATATAAAACAAATTCTTTTGGTAAAAAATAGTGTCTCCATTTCCTCAAAGCTTGAACTATAGCATAAAACTCCTGATCATAGACACAATATTTCTTCTTAGCATCATTCAATTTCTTACTAATATAGACAATATTCTTACCTTCTTGACTCAAAATAGCTCCTATGGCAATGCCACTAGCATCACAATCTACCTGAAAGACCTTATTGAAATTTGGAAGTGCCAAAATAGGTTGGTCTATGACTTTCTTCTTCAACATATCAAAACTCTTTGTTGCTCCTATAGTCCATTTAAAATCCTTTTATCTCCTCTCATTGCTTTAGTTAGAGGTGCATAAATAGTACTAAAATTCTTAATAAACTTTTTATAAAAACTTGCTACACCATGAAATGAACTTACCTCTATAACACTCCTGAGGGTAGGAAATTCAATGATAACTTTCACCTTCTCTGGATCCATTTTAAGACCATTTGCTGAGACAACAAATCCAAAATACACCAACTCTCTCTTCAAAAAACTACATTTCTTCAAATTAATCAACAACTAAATCCTCCCTTAGCTTCTCAAAAACTCTTCAGATATGCATCAAATGCCCCTCTAATGTCTTACTGAAAATCAAAATATCATCCAAATAAACAATAATTTTTTTTCCTAAAAATTCTTTCAATACCTCATTCATAAGCCACATAAATGTGCTCGGTGCATTGGTTATCCCAAAAGGAATGAATAACCACTTGTACAAGCCTTACTTGGTTTTTAAGGCCATTTTCCATTCATCTCCTTCTCTAATTTGGATCTGGTGATATCCACTGTTCAAATCTATCTTCATGAAATACTCAACTAAACTCAAACAATCCATAATGTCATCCATTCTCAATAATGGAAATCTATACTTGATGGTGATCTTTTTGAGGGATCTATAATTTGTACACATCCACCATTCCCCATCCTTCTTTAGTGCTAGTACTGCAGGTACTACACATGGACTCAAAATCTCTCTGATCAATTCCTTTCGCAACAACTCTTGCACATGTTTGTTCAACTCTTCACTTTCTACTAGAGTCATACAATGAGCTACCTTATTTGGTAAACTAGCTCCAAGAATCAGGTCCATTTGATGACTAATCTTTCTTACTAGAGGAAAAAATTCAGGTATGTTATCAGAAACAATATCTTGAAACATTTTTAACATATCTGAAATTTCACAACTCCTTCTCCCCCCCAACTTATACTACACATTTTATAAAATTTAATATTAAAGGGTGAATGGATTGAACACGTGTTAAGAATTTGATACTCATGGAAAAACTAAAAATTACTTCCCCACATCCTTGCCAATCAGATTGTGAGTCATAATTCATTAAATTTAAACCTAACAAAAATTGAGATCAAGATTTGAAGTCAAATAAATTTAAGTCACCATATATAACATGTGCTTACCTACCAACCAAGAAAAACATTCTACCACCCAATGCCGACTTCTCACCTCAACCATATTATTCACATGGACTACATTCCAACTTCCCTCAATAAATTGCAAAGTTAATTCAAAAACTATAGTTGAAAAGAATTTAATGCATTTCTACCTATAAATTGAATGTATGGGCCTACGTTTCAGGCAACACTCCAATTATATGTTATGTGTTTTAGATTGTGTGTTTGTGCTATGCCTTTGAAACAAATTAATGAGTAGGAATTCAACATTTGAAAGTTTCATTTTACATTGTTGATATAGTTTTGTGGATTAGATCGTGGAATTGCTTGGCAAAGCTCTATAAGAGTTTGTGTTGCAGATTGTGTGGAAGGCCATCATGGTGACCTGGGTACTCCCTTTTCCATCAAACATCTTAGAGTTCCTCTAGGAATTAGTGCAATAGGTAGATTCACACCTTCTTCTAGAAATGATCATGTGTATATATATAGTTTTGGTGGTGGTTACTCATTTTATGACATTAAGCATTCCATGAAAAGAAAACTAGTTATGTACTCATACTGTTTTTGATGTGTAGCTTTAGATTTGGTAATAAATCTATGTGCAAACCATTAACATATTAAAGATCTACATTTGACTATAAATTCTTTTTCTGCAAATACGCCCCCCATCTAGTCTCAACTATGAATTACATGCATTCAAAATAGAATTTAAGGGGTATTCTAATTCACCACATCAATTTTAGATTTGATCCTCATTACTAATCCATCACTATGGAAATCGTTCATGCATAGAAAGAACTCTATAGTGTATATTGTCTCAAACACACCTTCAATCGACCAACATTACAACTTGAGAATTTAATTGAAAAGTACTATGTAGATTGTCAACTAATAAATCAATATGTCCCTTATAAAACCTTCAACCAAATGAGGGCTTAGACAGTTAGTCATATTGATTCGATATATTGCAGATTATTGTCATAAAACTCAAATTGACTAATTGTTTTAGATATGATAATATTATCTTCATCTAATAAATCAGAATTGTGATGGACTTTAAAATGTATATTGGTTTTTTTCTTTAAAACTTAGACTATGATTAGGAAAATGTATGCAAACTTTATTGTTCAATTCAATGCATTTATTAGAGAAAATTTATAAGTGTAGAACGTTGCTTGAAGCTTTAATGCATTAGTAAATTTAAGCTTTAGATAGGAAGCACAATAAACCTTTTTGACAAACCTATAGATGTCAAATCATTTACAAATCAGGTCTCCTTTCTTTTGGAAGGTGTCTATAAATCTTATAAAAAAAATCTAGTATTTCAATGAAAAAGAAGATCAACACCTTATGTTAACAATTTAGTTCTAATTTTTTCTTGGTTATTGAAGATATCATTTTTTAGAATATGAACTATACAAACTATTTCCTTGTTTATTTCAAAAGTGGCTTCAATGATGAAGATTCGGCCTTGGATGAATTTCTATTTAAAGAAAAAAAACTAAAAAGAAAAAACCTCTTGAAGTATTATGTCAAACCAAACATGCACTTTGATCTACCCTATAATGAGAGCCTAGTTTAGGCATCTAAATTTTATCCAAGACTAATTATAGCTTCATTATCATTTTACTCACTCTCACACTTATACGGTTGCCTCTAACTTATCTTGAATGCCTATAAAGAATGTAGTCAATGCCACAATAATGTATAAGTGGTGGATCATGATTACAATATAGAATAACTATCTATTAATTAAACTATTCTTTAATCTACCTTAAGATCAGTCTAACTAATAGGGCACAGCCCAAGACTTAGAAAATAACCCACAAACAAGAGAATAATATTATTATTCAGAAAATGGAGCTTCTTACATGTAGAGGATCTCAAATTCTCAAGTTCTACAACACATGCAAGTTACAGAAAGCTACAGAATAACCCTTTCGCAATATGCGAGCTTGTCCCCAAAAAGTTACCCAAAAATTAGAAACCCACCCATAAATAGAGCTCCTCTTTAGTTTGGAGCCAAAAAAAAATTAAAATTTGAGTTTAGGTGGTTTGGCGATGAAAATTTACAACATGAAGTTTAAATTTCAAAAGAGCATTTGTAATTGTATCTTCTAGAAAGTGCGCCAACTTCCGGGGCCATAACTTTTGATTTGGAACTCCGATTCGCGAACCGTTTGAACCATTGGAAAGGTCATGAAGGAAATAATGCGCTCAAAATTAGCTACGCCAATTTTGGCAAGTTTTGAGGCCGATCCAGGAACTCTAAGTGCCTCAAATCTAACTCGGAAGATTTTCAGGTGCAAATCTAGGAAACTAAAACTGCAATATCTTTCCACCCAGGAATAGAAAATAAAAACCATAAATTGGGAATTTCATTATGACAAAAAGGGTATCCAAAAATGTAAAAACATCTAAAAACTGAGAAACTTGAAATTTAACTATTTTTGGGTGATGCAAGATTGCCCTTACACCACTGGATGCTCCTGCATTAGACACCCAGGGTAGTTTGAGAAGTGACCCCATCACATCTCGGATGGTGGAGGAAAAACTAAAACGGTCAACCTCTACCTTAGGCAACCAGGATAAATCTTCAACAGGCCTTCCTTTCCATTTCACCAGATATTCTTCATACTGCCTGTTCCTGGTACTCCTTCCCACACGACTATCTAGGATTTCTTCAATGTCCTCCTTTTCTGAAGTAGGTGCTGGAATCCCATACTATTCCATCATTAGTACTTCCTCTGTACCACCTTCATGATACTCTATCAAATCTAAAATGTTGAACACAGGGGAAATGTTGAATCCATCTGGCAACTCTACCTCATATGCATTCCCTGAATCATGCCTCTTCAAAATTTTACAGGGACCAAACTTCTTCATCTTCAACTTGTTATATGTTCCCACTGGAAACCTTTCTTTCCTCAAGTGGACCAGCACTTCATCACCAATCTGAAACTCCTTATAGGTATCCTCTTCTGATCTACCTTAGCCTTATCGCATATTCATCTTGTTAATATGTTCTCTTACCTTCTCATGTATATCCTTGATGTGTTCTACAAAATATTTGGCTTTAGCACTTATTTTCTTCTCTTGGTCCATCTTCCTCAATTCTGGAGCTGTTCTGGGGCTACCTCCATACACAATCTAGAATGGTGATCTACCAGTGCTTCTGTTGACAGAATTATTGTAAGAAAATTTTTCCTGGGGTAAGATCAAGTCCCATCCCTTGGGTTTATCTCCTACCAATGGGTCTTCTCGATATGCAGCTGTGTTGTTATCTTTGAAAAACCTATCAACCACCACCACAAAGATTGTTGAATTATTCCTCACAGTCCTGGCAACCCAAGAACAGTCCATACTTATCCTCCCATACCTCTCTCGCATGTAAGGGGTCGATATAAGTCTCAGACTCGGCTCACTCCTTTAGCCATTTAATATACCTTGCAACTTTGTACAAACTTCTTCACATCTTGTGACAACCGAGGCCAATAATAATGCTCACTGATAATGGCAATGGTCTTATCCCAGCCAAAATGTCCTGCCATTCCTCCACTATGATTCTCCTTGACGTTCTCCTCACAGAACTCCTCGACAATACAATTGACTTTTAAATTAAACATGCCATCCTAGATTATGAAATCCAAACACCCTTGTCCCCGCCCACTATAACAGTTCCTTGCAAGCTTCCAAGACCTGGAAATAGATCTCTCAGACAAAGATCTTGGGTTCATTGAATCCAACCACTCAATCTACATTCGCCATTACTACATGCCTCCTACTTAAGGCATCCGCAACCCTATTTGACTTCTACTCCTATGTTTCAAAACAAAGGTATAACTCTGCAAAAAATCTACCCATTTCATATGGCTCTGATTTAATTTTCCCTGACTATTTAGGTACTGTAAAGCCTGATGATCAGGATATAGAACAAATTCCTTGAACAAAAAAATAATAATCTCATTTTCATGCTTGAACTATCATAATAAACCCTAATCACATACATAATACTTTCTACATCATTTAACTTTTCACCTAAATAGGTACGCCGGGCTTACCTTCTTGGCTCAACATCGCCTCCAATGGCACAACCACTGGCATCACAATCCACCTGAAACACCTTGTTGAAATCTGGGAGGGCTAGAATAGGTTGCTCTGTTACCTTCTGCTTCAATAGTTCAAAACTCTTTGCCGCTCCAATGCTCCACTTGAATTATTTTCTATCCCCTCTCATTGTTTCAGTCAGGGGTCCACAAATACTACTGTAGTTTCTAATGAACTTTCTATAACAACTAGCCAAACCATGGAAAGATCTCACCTCAGTAGCAGTTCTTGGGGTAGGCCATTCTAGAATAGCCTTCACCTTCTCTGGGTCCATCTTGAGACCTTCTACTGAGACAACAAACCCCAAGTACACTAACTCCCTCTTCAAAAAACTGCACTTCGCATAAATCAGCTTCTTTAACTTCTCAAAGGCTCAATAAAAATGTTTCATCCAACATCTTATCAAATCAAAATATCATCTAAATACACAACAATAAAACTTCCAGAAATTCTTTTTAGTACCTTGTTCATGGAAGCTGGCATGAATGTGCTCGATGCACTAGTTAGCCCAAAAGTATGACTAACCACTCAGATAGCCTCCTTTAGCCTTGAAGGTAGTCTCCATTCTCATCTCCCTCTCGAACCGATCTAGTGATATCCACTTTAGATCAATCTTTTGTAGCACCGAGCTCCACTCAAATAGTCCATCAGGTCATCCATCCTTGGCAGTAAAATTGCATTCTGATTGTTATCTTGTTTACGGCTCCTGGAACATGTACACATCCTCCACTCCCCATCCTTCTTTGGTGCTAGTACTGCAGGTACTGCACATGGACTCAAACTCTCCCGTATCAAACTCTTTCTCAACAACTCTTGAACTTGTCTGTTCAACTCCTCATTTTCTGCTAGAGTCATTCTATGAGTTTCCTTATTTTGCAAACTAGCTCCAGGAATCAAGTCAATCTGATGACTGATCTTCCTTATTGGTGGTAAACCCTCAGGTACATTATCAGAAACAATATCTTGAAACTCATCCAACATCCCATAAACTTCTTCTAGAACCATCTCACTATCCTCCTTACTCACTCTAGGAATCAATGCATAACACACACGCTCATGCTTCATACCTTCTAAATTTTTTTTTCCATCTACATAACAAATTCTAGCACTACTACATACCTTTTCTTCAGTCTCCTTCAGGGGTTTCAACTTGTGACGAACCCTATCCTTTGTCAAGGAATAAGTGTTTGCATGGCCATCATGTATAGCTCGCCTATCGAACTACCATGGCCTCCCCAACAACATGTGACATGCATCCATGGGGATGATATCACTGAGTACCTCATCATGGTAGCTCCCGATCTTGAACTTTACTAGGCACTGCTCATTGACCAAAACTTTGTGGTCTTTCTGCAACCAAGCAATCTGATATAGATGTGGGTGCCTCTCCCTCTTCAGCTTCAACTTTGTGACCATCTCTTCTGACACTAGATTATCGGTGCTCCCACCATCAATAATGACATCACAACATTTTCCTTCACACTTGCACCTTGTACGAAATAGATTCTTCTTTTGTTCTTGTTCCTTTTCCTTAGTCACCAGGGCTCTCCTAATCACTAGGGCTTCTCCCCTTTCAACATCATCTAAATGTTTAGATTAGGCCTCCTCATCTGCATGCGCAACCCTTCCATGACCTTCTGGCCTTTTGTCTGCCCTTCCTTGGTGTTGTGGACATTCATAGGCTTGATTCCCTTCTTCACCACACTAGAAACACATTCCTTTGAAACCACCTCTTCTAGATCCTTGTCCATATCTCCCTCATCCTCTACCTCTTTGATCACCACTGTTTTGATCACGAGGGCAGTAGAAGTTGTCATTCCTTTGGCTTTGGCTGGTACCCACATCTTCACTTTTCTTTTCATCATTATTTTGGCTTCCTGAAGGTCTTCCACTGCCCCTTCCACTTTGACCTCCTTGTCCTTTTTGCTTGCCATCAAATCTTTTGTTCAACTTCTCTTCCACCTTCAGAGAAAATTGATACATATCCTCAATGGTGGTCATTCTGACTAGGCTTAACTCCTCCTGAATGCTTAGTCGTAACCCATTAAGATATCAGGCTACCTTCTCCTTATTGGCCTCTGTGTGGCCTATTCTGATGATTATCTTGTGAAAATCTTCAGTATATTCTTTCACAGATCTGCTTCCTTGCTTCAACCCTTGCAATTTCTTCAACAGATCTAACTCATAGTCCATTGGTATGAACTACTTCTTTAGTTTCTCTACCATACGATCCCATCTGGTGATATTTCCTTTTCCTCTTCAATTTATTTCTAACTGGACCTCTTTCCACTAGATACTGGCATGGCCCTTCAACTTCATCTTCGCAAACTTAACCCGATCTGGGTCCTCTATTTCCTCATACTCAAAATATTCTTCTAGCTAGTTGATCCAGTCGATCAACTCTTTCGGGTTCAGGCTTCCGGAATAACTAGGGACTTCTGCTCTAGGTCTTTTCCTGATCTTCAAAATGGCCCTTATTAGCCACATTTGGTCTTGATCAATTGCTTCTTCTTCCTCTTCTACATTTGAACCTTCTTCCTCTCCTTCATCCTCACTTTCCTCCCTCAAGTTTAACCTTCTTGTCAACTGCTCTTGTAACGCATCAATCTGTCTTTGGAGGGCTGCCAGTGCATCTCTTCCACCAGCATTTCTACTGCCTCGACCACCTCTAGCACCACCACACCTACCAGGCATCACTCTTGGAGGCATCTTTCTTGACCTCGACCCACAGCCACAGTCTTGGTGCGAACTGCCTCACGATCGACGATCTGTCCACACGCTCAAGAAAACCTGCTCTAATACCACTTTATGAGGGCACAACCCGAGACTTAAAAAATAACCCAAAAACAAGAGAATAACATTATTATTTAGAAAATGGAGCTTCTTACATGCAGAGGATCTCAAATCCCCAAGTTCTACAACACATGCAAGTTACATAAAGCTACAGAATAACCCTTTCACAATATGCGAGCTTGTCCCCAAAAAGTTACCAAAAAATTAGAAACCCACCCATAAATAGAGCTCCTCTTTAGTTTGGAGCCAAAAAAAATTCAAATTTGAGTTTAGGTGGTTTGGCGCCGAAAATTTACAACATGAAGTTTAAATTTCAAAAAAGCATTTGCAATTGTATCTTCTAGAAAGTGTGCCAACTTCTCGGGGCCATAACTTTTGATCTGGGACTCCAATTCGCGAACCGTTTGAACTGTTGGAAAGGTCATGAAGTCAATAACGTGCTCAAAATTTTCTATGCAGATTTTAGCAAGTTTTGAGGCCAAACAAGGAACTCTAAGTGCCTCAAATCTAACTTGGAAGATTTTCAGGTGCAAATCTGGGAAACTAAAATTGTAATATCTTTCCACCCAATAATAGAAAATAAAAACTGTAAATTGGGAATTTCATTATAATGAAAAGGGTATCCAAAAATGTAAAAACATATAAAAACTGAGAAACTTGAAATTTAACTATTTTTGGGTGATGCAAGATTGCCCTTACACCACTGGATGCTCCTGCATCACTAACTTATGAAAGATCACTATCTATCACAACCTATAAACCACCCCTTTTACTTTTATCTCATGTTAATCATGGAATGGTATGCTGATTTGGTATATATATATATGGCCTAATCTAATTAAGAAGTTTTATCAAAGAAAACACTTGGACATATATAATTGATATCTTATGTAGTTAGATTTGTGAATTAGCAATCCAATTGATGTAAGGGTATTATTCATTTTACTATTCCAACCCCAGGTAATAATATTGAAAAATCTCTCTTGACTATAGCTAATCAAACCATAGAACTTATAAATAAAATAAATAAATAAATAAATAAAAGTTTCCTAAACATTTATTAATATTTCTCTATGGTTGGCTATATTGAAGCATACAAGTTGTTTTCTATTAACACATATTTGATCTAGGCTTTTCAATTCAAATATAGAGTGAGTGAATCCTGTTCATATCGAGAGGTAATCTTCTATAAGGAATAGACAACATAAGAACTCCATTGGATAACCCTAGTTAGTGTTGAAGAGTTACTTTATTACATTGAAATTTTCATATCCTAGTGCTACATAAACTATCTAGATGATAGAGATATGAGTTGAAGGGTAGGACAATAATCCTTGTAACAATTCTTGAAGATATTTAACTATAGATAAAAGTGTTTTCTTGCATACATTTGATAATGGAAGTAGGGAACAATATATGCTATGAAATTTCTTGAAATAATGCATGTATTTAATTAAGTATTTAGTTAATCACGTTGCATGGGGATTTATTTTATGAGTGGATATGGTTTACTTACTAAATAAATGGTTAAATAATTATTTTAAAGTCTATGACATTTAAATTACTAAGATTAGAACTTACTATAAATTATTGACCAATGCTCATTGATTTATTTAATCATCATGTTTTTTAATTTCCTAATGAATGTTGTTAAATATACCATGCATTATACATTTTATTTTTCCTTATTAAGATTTAAGTCCATTAGATATGGCTTGAAAAACTAATCAAAGAAGGAAAACAAAACCAACAACATTCAGTATTAACAGTGCCTCTGGCTCACGTTTATGGGTAATGCCATCGTACTTGAGCTACTGCATCTAGAGCATAACACAGATGCAATAAGGATGTCTATAACATCCTCCCTGTAAATCATTAGGGAGCAATAAGGAAAATTGGTTAATTAAATCCAAAGGGAGGGAAATCCCCTTTGGAGCGATAACCCAACAAGATAATATAGAAATGAATCAAATCCGCTAATGAAAACCTAAGGGAAAAACCCAAAGTAGGAATTTTATACAGTACAATATAATTTGAATTTGAAGATATATTGTTCAAACAGGTCAAGGGTGACAAATTGTATTAGGAATCAGGTTAGATGAATGTTATTAGGTAAAAAAACAATGGTCAAATCGACCATTTGTTATTCTTGCTTCCCTTCATGGGTGGCAATTGCAGAGGAACTATCTAGGGAATGAGAACCCTAGAAAAGGTTGCATACCAACCTTTTTATAATAGTTCACATAAAAATAGTCTAGAAATCAAAACTACATATTTTATGCCTTGATCCCGTTTGGAAGTAGGGTATGTAGGGAGTCTAGGAAATGAAGGATGCTCCCAGTACTCAAGCATTTGGGAATGGGGTTTAGGTTTAGAGAGATCACATAAATAGTTATATGAGATAATCAACTAAAATATATGCAACTATACTTAGAACACTACTAAATTTGACACCATTTTCCAATGGTTGTTTGTCGGTCGTTTGACAAATCTTTGTCGGACAAGTGACAAAATGGTGAAAATATTTTCATCGCTGTTTTTTCGTTGAAAGGCCAATGACGAATTAAACGTAAAAATAATGGAAAAGAATCATCCATCGTCGACATCATGAAATGGCTCAGAATTTCATCGGAATATCGACGAACACTTCGTGTATCCACCGACGAATTACACCAGAAGTTCATCTCCAGTTCGATGAAATGGGCAAGGAGTAGCGTCGAGACAACACCAGATGTTCATCGCCATTTCGACAAAATGGGAAAGGAGTAGCGTCAAAACAACACCAAAATTTCATCAAACTTGCGATGAAATAGGCAAGTAGTAGCATTGAAACAACACCAAGAGTTCATCGAAATGGTGACAAAAAGAGCAGGGAGTACCGTTAGAAGAACACCAAAATTTTGTTGAAAGTGTGATGAAATTGGCAAGTAGTAGCATGGAAAAAACACCAAAAGTTCATCGAAATTGCGATGAAATGGGCAAGGAGTTATGAGGAAACCTTCATCGCAGCTATAGCAACTTCGTCGAACCTTTTCGTTGATTCGTCAGTGGGTTTCATCGAAATTGCGACGAAGCATCAATTTTTTTTTTTAAAAAAAAATCGTGGAAATGTACCATTGCAGAGACTGACGATTAATCATACATACAGACTGCATATTGGTTTGATGCTTCAAATGATACATTTCTTATATTGAAAAGTGCATTACCTTATTGAGCTTCTCTTTGTTTGAGAATAGTTTAATATTCTCTACTTAACAGGGCCAACCAAGTGACGGTGGAAGCTCATTTGGCCCCTTCCCCTCCCTCACATCACTCTCAATTCCCCATACCCAATCATATAACATTAATCATTCATTCATCCATTAATAACATATAACATTCATTCATCCATTAATAACATATAACATTCATTCATTAACATATAACATTCATTAATTAACATATTCATTCTTTTATTCATATTATCAAAAATATGGTTGTCATGATATGATTACAATCACTTTTTTGTTTCTTTTTAAAGCTACATAAACCAAGGGAGTATCATTTTCTAAATCAATATCTATCCCCTTTTAGTTATTCGCCCTTGCTCATGATCTTAATGTGCGTAGTCATCATAAAAGTGTGGATCTTTCTTTGCAGGGATCTCTTGCAATAAGAAAGAAATGTTAGCTAATATGTTTATTATTATTATTACCAAGTATTTCATTAATTAAAAGAAAATTAAAGTGGTTCTCTTTACCTAATGGGTCCACATAATGTTCCTGAACTTTTGTTATAGACTCATGCTCAACATACTGAACACCCTCTAAATCCTGATCTATAGTTGAAACACGAAAGGTTACATTAATTAATACACCAATTGAAATTAAATATGTTTAAGAGAACATGAGGTGGTCCTCTTTACCTGATGGGGCCACATCATGTTCCTGATCTTCTAATGATCATATGTATGTTGATCACCTACATGCTCTAAAGTTGAAACATGAAAGGTTACATTAATTAATACACCAATTGCAATTAAATATGTTTAAAAGAACTAGAAATTGGTCCTCTTTTTACGGTGGGGCCACATCATATTCACGATCTTCTGCTGATCCTTGTAACATATTGATCACCTCTACATGCTCTAAAGTGTGGGATGCACCATGACCTCCCATCACTTTGTTATGCTCCACCCTCACCGGTTTGCATTCAATGTCATGCAATAATGTCATTGCTTGAATGTTTTAAAACAAATAGGCATGTAATTACTTTATGGTGGAAATTAATATTGAATAGATTGCACAAGTATTCAATTTTAAATAAACTTTATTGAGTTTATTTACCTGTGTGTCGGATGCAATGGAAGATTGTGTTTGCCTAGTCAAGACTCTTAGGCATTTAGCCACGGCTCCATAGCCTTGCTGGAAGGAAATCTTCAGGTCCTCTTTTGTGGGAACTCTGTTAAATTTAGAGCCCTAAATTTTTTGCATAAGATCATGAATTTTTCTTCTATGGTGTGATAACACCAAAATTGTTTTCAATTTATTATAATTTGGATACAATATTTCATTTATTGATACTTACAATTCGTGCAGCTAATTTCATATAACCACCGAAGCCAAGTTTTTGTTGCCCATGCTTTTCTAGTCTTTCCTTTGTTGCCTTTTATGTGTCGAACAGCCTATGAAAAGTTTGAAATACGTTAGATTATGTAAAAAGAAAGAGTAATCAGTATATAATTACATTGTTGATAGTATCACACATAGCATACTACTTTTTTAAAAAAATTTAATGGCATTTCCATAGCATACAAACATTGAGAGCAAATATAATACAAAGTTTAATCCATGAATTATAAAAAATAGATTTTTGTTGGTTATATTCATATCGCTGATTACATTGCACAAAACATACTACAATTGCATAAATATTAGATTGTGGCAGTTGTCTATGCTACCACATTTTTCATACATGTCTACCAAAGCATTTTATCAGCAGTTCCACACCTTGCTTGGCACGCTATGGCTAAAGCCTAAAATAGGTGCTTTCAAACAAGCTATGGATGCTTGGAAAAAAATCTATCAAAGCATATTAGTAAATAGCATAGACAAAGAGGTGAAGCTGACTTTCAAAAATGCCTCAAAGCGTGGTCTCATGGTGATGGGGCTGCTGACAATCCATAACAATTTGCTTGTCATACAGCATTCGTTGGCATTCCATCACCATGAGACCATTTTTTGAAGCATTTTCAAATAGTTCACTAGCTTTCTAACACTACCATTTTTCATACATGTCTGCAAAGCATTTTATCAGCAGTTCAACACCTTCGTACTGGCTAAAAGTAAAAACCTAAAACAGGTGCTTTCGAACAAGCTATGGATGCTTGGAAAAAATCTACCAAAGCATAATAGTAAGCAATAACATAGATAAGGCAGTGAATTGTTTGAAAAAATGCCTAAAAGAAATGTAGTCTCACGGTGATGGAATGCCATGAAAATCCATAGCAATTTTCTTGTCATGGCATTACATCACCATGAGACTACATTTCTTTGAGACATTCTTTTCAAGCAGTTCACTGCCTTGTCTATGCTACTATATTTTTCATACATGTCTACCAAAGCATTTTGTCAAATAGTTCATTGCCTTGCTACTATGGCTAAAAGCCTAAAATAGGTGCTTTCAAACAAGCTATGGATGCTTGGAAAAAATTTATCAAAGCATAATATTAAGCAACAAGCCATGGTCTCATGGTTTTTTTTGTGCGAAAATCATCTCAATTTTATTCACGTTTTTTTGCAGATTTTAAACATGTTTTTTTGGCAATTTTGTAGTTTGAAACGGAAAAAAATCATTGACCAAAAAGTCAACGATTTTTTCAAAAAATCGGAGAAAAAATTGTCCAGCCTTCAGATTTTTTAAAAATCACGATTAATCGGGATTTTTTGTAGATTTATGCTTCTATTACTATATCACATACCTTCCTTGGCCCAGTGGTGTCTTTCCTTTTTTCTTTTCAGCCTTCTCCTTTCCATTGGACACCAGGTCCTTCCACTCCCTCTCTAGAATCATGGGGGACACTCGTACTTTTTGTTCTTCTCTAAATGTGACCTATATTGGTCCCTCGCATACTTTAGATAGGTACCATATTTCTTAAGGACCTTGGTTCGGTTGAATGTTTTATCACTGAACAACACAACTAAATGGTTAATGAGCTCATCTTTTAAATCTTCATTTTGGGCATTCCACCATGTATGTATGGTGGGCTTGAAGAGCTCCAATGTAATATCACTTAGATGTTTATAAAAAACATCATTTCCTGTAAAATGAACATGGGATCAATAGTCTAAAAAGAGCGATCAATAAGTAAATTTCAATTGGATTATATAGAATAATAATTACAACATTTTAAAGTACCTGGGACCTCTATCTTTATGGGAACGAAATCCTCGATCACCACAAGTGTGACCAGCAATGTTCCCATACTAGTAATATGGGAAGATCCAGGAAATGTTGCTAAAACATCACTAATACTAGTGGCCTCTGCATCCCTAGGTACATGTCTTGACACATGTTCTGGTATGTGTTCGCTTCCTAAGGGTGCATTAATGTATGCCTACATGGTATGTGTTTCCGACATTTCAAACGACAATATAGGCATGGATGATGGGGTCAAATGATGTGATGTATGTGTAGGAAGATCAGGATGGACACTTGTACCAACCCTTACTCCTCGGGAAGCACTTGCAGTACCCTGATCAAGGCCAGGAGCATCACGAGGAGGCAAATAACCTTGTAAAAATAAAACATATTTTAGTTCATGACATAAAAGAGTACAAAATATAAAACCATGAATGAACTTATGTTATAATTAAAGACCTCATGATAACTTACTTGCAAGTTTTGTAATCTCTCAGTCAATACTTTAACCCTCTCTCTTATCTCATCTGTTTGAGGCACTAAGAACATCAACTTAGTCATTTCTTCATTGCATTTCTTTTGGAGCTTCTTTATCATATCGAAAGGGTTTGCTAAATAAGCGATGTCATCATCACAAAATATTGACTGCACCTCACTATGGATGCTCTCCTCTACTGCTGGTGCCTTTCCTTGATCAGTCGACTGCAACAAGAATATTAAAAACATTATCAAAATGAACCCAAAAAACTTATGAAAAAAACATAATAATAAAACATTTTGCTCGTATCTAATTTGGACAATTACAATGAGGTAAACTTGTCATGTAGAAGCACTTGAAGATACATCGCGATCTATGCTCTAGGCTAGAGCCTTCTCCATATGATCAATGTCCCCCTGTGACAAAAATTAAATATAAAAAGAATTATCGAAATGAAACCAATAGACTTATGAAAAAAAACATAAAAATAAAATGGTATATTGGAGTCATTAATTAGAGGTTGGGTAAAATGGTACATAGTACATACCACCCCCATAGTAACTATGTTTGTAACTAAGCAATTCAAATTATAATCGATTAGAAACTCTTCCCCTACAATTATTGATTTTATCGCACATATGAATACATGGTTTCCCTCACACGCCTCAAATATGCAATTGGGTTGCTTATTTGTTGACCCAGGTCATGTACTGTTTATAAACCTTGCAATATTCCTTGATGCTTTTGGCCTTCCATCAATGTACATAGCCACTCCTTTATTTTGATCCTTATCTTTTAGTTGTATATAATTTGCTGATAGTGCATACCTACGCATACTTCGTGTATATCAAACCAGTTGCATTCAATCTTTGTAACTGTAATAGGGTCTAACATACTCCATCAATTCAGTAACTTTGTTGTAACAGACCTTTATGCCGTCCATGCAAAATAGGCCCAAACCATGTAATGATGATGGTGCTATGCGATATATCCTCTCGTTGACAAAAAAATTAGTGTTTATTGGAGGAAGTTCCTTGGGTACCCATTGTTTCTGTAGATGTTTGTACCTCAAGGGAACCTCGACATCGCCTATGCTCTCATCATCATAAGAACATGACCCCCCTTTAGCAAGAAAAAATTCCATGTGTTTACGGAATTTTCTTCTAATCTTTTGACCTCTAGTTGATCTCCCTCTTTTATACATACTACTTGTCTCACTTTCCTCTTCTCTTCCTGAATTTCCCTCGCTCGAGGAAGAAAGATCTGACAAATACCTATTTGGTGGTACCTGCACACATAAGGATGTTGGATGAACTTCTTTCATGGTGATGTGATCCCAAGGTGACATTATGATTAATTTATCATTTCATCGCTAGAATTTCACAGGTTATAAGGTAATCAAGTTTGGATAGATTGCAAGCTATTGTTACTACCATCCAAATGTGTCCATCACAAATCAAATTTACTTAACGTTTTAACTCCCAAACTTTGAAACAAGTGTTAAATGTGACTATGGTCCACCAGTTACACAACCAAGGCCTCAAATGTATTCTCTAATTGTAATCAAAGGACTTTTTCTCTTCATTCAAGTAAGTAAACTTGAAGGGAAACACCACCAAGTAGTTTATTGGACACCTACATGACTAAAAATAGCAGAAAATTTACATTTAATTTCCATATGTCTAAGTGGTTAATGGGGAGGGAGTGTGTACTAGGCCTGGTTAAGTCATCATAAGTTTACGCTTTGGAAATAAATTTTTTTAAAGTCATATTAAATCTTCCTATGTATAATTTCTAGGAGATTTTTGGTATGTTTTAAGGTAAGATGATTGATGAAAGAGCCCAAAGACTAGCCTTTGTCCATGGTATGTCAAGTACACATATATGATCTTCCTCTTATACGGTTGGACATGATTTAAAGAACTTAGCTAGGAATTATTCATTTAACCTAAGGTTTTCTCATAGTGCCATCATTGGAAAAGTATGATCAAATTCTTCTATTATGAAGAATTGGTCTATGTGCCTCTAGTAATCACTATAAATGTTTGTAAGGATAAAATGACTAATTGCATCAGGCAGGAGAGAATCAACTTTGAGTTCTTCAAAGATTATATTCCTCTATTCATAATTTTTAAGGGTTGTGTTTGGAGGAGGTTATCACTACCAAGGAAGGGAGGAGACATTTCCTTGTATTCTTTTATAATTTTCATTATTCTTATTTATTTTACACTTACATTTACAAATACACATACATATGCATTTACTGTTTTCATTTATTTCTCATGTAGTTTAATAGTTTGGTCGATTTCATATTATATGTGTTGAAGACTTTAGAATT
>VDFB02170222.1:0-19810 GCA_007258455.2 Sequoia sempervirens | reverse complement strand
CAAGGAGGAGTCTTATAGAAAACATTATAAAAAAGTAGTCAAATTGCTAAGTAGTAAGAGTTATGTCAATGGGAGAATGACAAGCCTCAATCTAAAATATTCCCCCATCCGTGTGGGAGGTCTTGGTGATCAAGAATTGGTTATTTTTATTTTTCTTTGTCTTTAGTATTATTTCTAATAGGAGAGATGGCAACACTCAATTAAGGGATTTTGCCACTAGTAAGCCACCTAATAACCCCACATCACAAGATTGAGAAGTAATGGACTAACCATGTGTTTGTTGAGACCAATCATGGCCTCTATGCTAAGGAGAGTCATGCCAATGAGAGTGATGTGTGAATCAATCCCTATGGCTATGGTCATGCCTACATCCTTGAGAAGGGAAAGGTGGCACATGAGTGATAGTACAAGGAGAATTTTTCCAATTCCCAATAAGAGTTTATAGATGCACAAATTCCAAGGAAGATTTGTTATCTTGCATCTAAATCTATGAAACAAAAAAATCATCGTTTTAGCATACAATAAAAAATGAGAATGCACATAAACTCTTGAAAATATTCTGTGTACAACAATATAATTTTAGCTAAAATAATTGTAACATATTTTTTTATCATGTAGATATTGTTGTCCAGATTGGTCAAACATATTTTTTTTTAAATTAAAATCAAAATTTACAAAAAAATGGTAATATATGTCATTTCAAAGTTTTGAGTGTCTTTGTTTAAAAAATCAATAATAAATATAAAAATATATTGAATACTAAATAAAGTTACATATTTGAAAACTAAACACTGCCATCTATAATGGGTTTTAATATAGTTCAAAAATCCAATAAAAATTATTGTCAATTATATTACTAAAGTTAGTGTTTACTCTTTCTATTAACATGTCATTGCACTTGTCGAATTAAGGCTAAGGGTTGGGTTTCCAAGTCTAAAACTAAAGCAAAATCATAAGTTTTGATTTTAAATTTTATGGAACATGTACCTATTCTAAAAAGGAATTGATATGTGATCTTTAATATAGTTCAAAAATCCAATAAAAATTATTGTCAATTATATTACTAAAGTTAGTGTTTACTCTTTCTATTAACATGTCATTGCACTTGTCGAATTAAGGCTAAGGGTTGGGTTTCCAAGTCTAAAACTAAAGCAAAATCATAAGTTTTGATTTTAAAATTTATGGAACATGTACCTATTCTAAAAAGGAATTGATATGTGATCTTAATAGAAATGGGTACTATTTGTATTACATCCATTATCGTTCCATTTTTATTAAATGTATTATGATTGCATCTCTATAACTATTTATTTTGTAAGTACGACTCGATGGTGACTACTTTTAAAAAAATAGTGTCTCTTGAAATATCTCAACAAGTCATATCATATTCAATTTTCAAATGGATTCAATATAAGGAGCATTTTCAAGTGGAATCGTGCAAAATAACTATATTTTAGAGGAACCAAGAAAAGGAATTATTTCTTAAAAGAATAAAAAAATGATGTATTAACTAAAGAAATTTAATAATATATCACATATGCTTGATTCATCAATTTAAATTTTCTTAGTTAATACAACAATTCATGATTCATCAAGGAAATATTTCTTACTTATCATTATTTCTTAAAGGAATTATTCTTAAAAAAATCAATGAGAGATCCATCTCAAAGTAGTTAAAGATCATTTGTAATTTTATCAAAGATAGTTTGGTAATTATGAGATGAAATAAATTTTAGAAAAAGGAAGCTCATGACACCTAAATAAATTAAAATGTATTGAGAGGAGGAAAAATGAAAAAGAGATAAGAGAGAGGATTTGGGAACTCAAAGAATATTGAAGCATCCAATTTAAAACATTGATTTAGTGAATTTAGAATATACAAATGTAGAAATGGTGAATGTGGAATAAATCAAGAATATAGAAGTGATTATAGAAATGAATCTAGGTAATTATTCAATTTCACTCAATGGTAATGATATTAGTTATTTAAAGGAAGATGGATATAGCAATGTCTATATAAATTATAATATTAGAAACAACACAATAAAAAATAAATCCCTTGTATGAGTGATTTTCTTAAGTTAAAAGAAATATATTAGATATTTTTGTGTTAAGGTGTCTTGGAGACAAATTTTAACCCATACAAACACAAAATATAAAATATTTTTATAGAAAATGTCTAGGATCACTGGCAACTTGTACTGCAATTAATCAAAATGTCAAAAATGTAAAAAGTAATAAAAAAAATTAGGCATATTTATAAAACCCCAAAATAAAAATGAATTGATGAAATAAATTATGTCTATTGTTGCTAATGAAAATAGAAAAAAAAATGTTTTGAAGATAAGAATACAACACAATGAGTAATAGTAATTTCTTTAGTTAATACATCAATTATGAGCAAAAGAATGATAAGGAAAGTGGATTTTTAAATGTAAATGATAAACTTCAAGAACAGTGATAAAGAGAAGAGTAATTATTGAAGATGATTGAATTGACAAATGTTGGGATTGATTAGCAACATGATGGATGATTGTAAACATTCTTTGGGAACTTTTCTTCAATATAATAGTTGGCACTCCTATAGCGAAGGAAATATGGTAGCTGACACGATGGCTAATGCTAACATCTCTTACTCTGATTGGGTTTGTTGGGGATTTGAAAATATCCCTATTAATATTAGAGAAATAATTTCAAATGAAATACTTGACCATAGGTGGTTGTCGAACATGTACAACAAGGTCCATAATGCTTCTACCTCCTAAGTTGATAAGTTCCTCAATGCTTCTTGACTTTGTAATTCTACCCATTATTTCTCCCCCTCAAGTATGTGCATGGATCCATAATAAGTATGATGTCGACAAGGATTACTTATTAGAGTATAGGAAAAGGACAAAATTAGACTTTAACAATATAAAATTTAATCACGAAGACCTAATCCCTTATCATATGAATGGTATTATCATCATTTTTTGCTTAGATTTGGAAATAATGTCTTTTCAAGCTCCAAATCTCATTAATTTTTGGGAAAGTGGAGTAATTATGGAAATGAAGGATTTCCAAAATGACAACACAAGTCAAGAACCTCTCCACTCCATTTCATTGAGTTTGAATTTGTATGATGTTCCCCCTAAGTATTGTACCTTCGATAGGTGGCTTGCTTCACAAGCTAGGACCATAATTAACCGAATGCTTGACACGAGCCATATTTTATCCCCTTTAATCGACTACTTATTATTCAAAAATTATTTGTGCATTTCAAACCCCATCTATGCCACTCTCTATGTTAAGCTTATTATGAAGGTTTCTTGTCAGTCTTTGAGTAATTTCTCTGGTGCTAGAATGGGTAGCCCAAGGGAAAGGTCCAAATCTCTTTCTTGTGTCCTATTGAAACAAAATGTCAATTTATGGAGAATTTTTGAGGATACTGGCCTCACTCCATTCTTCCAAACCATGAATGGGGTATTGATGATAACCTAACCTCAAAATTTTGTAACTCATGGAATGTTGGTAAGGTCATCATTGGTGGTGTTTAGTTTGAGGTTACTGCTAGTCTCATTGCAAAAGCTAAGGGCCTCTAATGTAAAGGTCTCAAGGTGGACAATATTTACAATGGGAAATACCAAAAATTCAAGGATAAATTATTTGAGGAAGGTGAAAAACCTACTTTTCTATAGAATGGCAATAATCAGGAGAATTTTCCTCCCCTTATAGCCTAGTAAGCATTCACTTAATTCATTATTTCACCCTTGAAGGAAGATATACAACAATACATGGTTATCATTTTCCTCTATTAAATCATGTAGCCATGTTCATCACAAGGAGTGGATTAATGTGCCTTTTTTACCTACTTTCATCTCCAACATCCTGCATTGCAGAAGGAGCCTCACCGCCCCTGCATCAAGGTCTAATTTATGCCCTCTATAAATTTGCACATGATGCTACCCCCAACAGAACCCTAGCCCCATTGTTGCACCCATGGATAACAAGCTCCTATAAAATAACTTTTTTCCTTCCCCTAGAGCCCCCCCTTTGGGTTCAAATTCCAAATCCAAAAAGGGGTTTCCCCCTTCTGTCGTATCCCCAAATCCCTCTTCCATGTTGCTCATGGAGGTTGTTACCTGTCAAAAAAGGATTGCCCCCCTTTCCATCAAGAATTCTAAAAAGAAGATGGAGCCCTCAAGCTCTATAACCATGGAAATTGGGAATGAATCAAAGCCTTTCCATAAGGGAATGAAAACTAAGTAGATAACTCTTTTGAAAACTAAGCCCATGTCAATACTTAGGGACAACAATAATAGAGAAATCTAACAACCCCCAAGAAATATGAGGTGTTAAGCAGTGACATGAAGATATATGGTGAAATATGATATTCTTAAGCTTTTGGAAAAGAAAACGGTAGAAAATTTTCAAATTGGATGAATTGTGGAGCATTTTAGGGTTTGTCGTGTATCAGTGAAGTGTTTGCCAGCTTTTTTGGGAATTTGAAGCATTAAATGTGAAATTAGGGTAGATCAGTAATGTATAAAGTGAAGCACTTAGTCATTTTAAATCACTTTCACACATTGGAAAGAAAGTAGAGTGAATTGAGAAATGATTGAAGGCGATTTGAAGCAAATTGGTTCAAACCCTAGTTCTCGTTGAGCATGAAAAGGGTATTTACAACTATTTGTGCTTTGTGGGTTTGTGTTAGAAGTGATTTTACAAGAATTTGAAGTTAGAATTGAGGTTATAATGGCCACACCAACCGTAGTTGAGATCACAAAAATACCTAGACCAAAGTTTAAGAGGTTTTCATGGGAAGTTTTCAACAATTATCCCGATGGTGAATTTTTTAGTATCCCAATTAAGGTTTTTCACATTGAGGACACAAGAATCTATATACATGGAAAATTGGAAGAGTGTGATCACCAAGTACTTAAGAATCAATGGTCTAATGAGCTAACTAGAGATGATTTTTTGGTAAAACTAGAGTATATAAACCTAGTGTGAAAGAAGCTAGACATTTGGAACTAGTTTTCTAACTTTAGCAATGATTTGGATGCGAAGTATGTGAGGATAGCCCTAAGAAAAATGCATGAAAAATTCATGTGGATAGATATTCCCAGACTTATTTCTAAGGATGAAATTAAGGTTGTGACTGGATTATGTGATATCAGACCCGTACCGGTGTTAAAGTCAGTGAAAAATGATGTGGTTATGTAGCTAATTGGTGCCACATTTGATAGGAGAGCATTAACAACCAAACCAATCGCCAATACTATAGTGAAATATGCATCTATCATGATTGGCAACAAAATCTACTTCCCCAATAGAGATAACTCAGTATCTGCAACTGCAATATATGTTGCTCATGACATGGTAGTAAATGGGAAATATTATGATTTTGGTGAGTTGCTTCAGCAACAACTTTTCGAGAACTTGAATCAAACCAAAATGAAGTACACTTTCAAGTTTGGAACACTGATTGTATGTTTGATATTCTACTTTTTGAGAAAAAGTAAAAACATTATGTGGGACAAATGGAAACTAGTGGCACACCAATTGTTTGATTATTTACAAAACATTGGAGATTATAATGCCCAGGCTAATGCATTGACTGCATTTTTCGCAGTATTCCAAAGGAACATGTATGAAAGAGAAATAATTTCTAAAATTTTAGTGGAGAAGTATGCAAATGACATAACCTTTCTTGTATCCACTGATGAATTCATAATAGAGGTGGTAGAACCTAGAATAATATGGATTGAGCCTCTAGGATATGAAATTGTTGAGAATGAGGCTAAGAGATACATTGAAATATTGTTAAAAATTCCTAAGGACTCCTCCCTGCCTACACATGGCACATATAAGGACAAATAAACTAAAGTATACTTGGAAACCTCAGCACCTGCTAGAAAAAAAATTGTGAACAAACAAGTTGAACAACTCTTTGGAATGCATGGCCTTTCGAAAGAAGAAGATGACAGATTAAGGGAAGTTGTAGCAGAGAGGAAAACCAAGACAGCTAGTGAGTCCTCTGGACCACGTAGATCAAGAAGATCAGCTTCCACCCCTACCTCTGCATTTCCAAAACCTACTACCATAGCTACCATTAAAGGGAAGAAGGTGGAGCATAGTGCTCCAGCAATAGTTGATGTGTTTGCACCCTCTGAACTCAGCACCCAGAGGTCATAAAGAGGAAAAATGTACCTCTGGTAGCACCTCTTACTACCTTCGGAAGGAGGAAGAAACAAAAAGAATCTAGAGGTCAAAATTTAAGTGATGTTGAAGAAGAGATTGAACTTGGTTTAGAAGAAGAACAACAATTGTAAAGAAAGAGAAGAAGCAGTGTTTCCACCGGCGGTGAAGATGCCTCACAAGAGGTTAGCACTGAAATAAAAAAGGCTAAGTTCAATGTTGTGGATACCTCTAAAGGGATAGAAAATGAGAAAGAAGCTTTTACAATACATGTGCACAAAAATCCTAACAAGAAAGAGGAGAAGAAAATAGATGAAGGAACATCAAAGCCTAAGAAGAAGAAGTCCAAGACTCCTTTGATAAGAGCCTGTTCACCTATAAAGCTAGAATCTCTAGTTAACAATATGTTAGAGCATGACGGCTTATTAGAAGCTACTACCAAATTGTATGATGAAGTTGATGAGGAAGATAAGAAAACAATTATAGATTCCATTATTCAATATATGATCATTTTGGATGCAAACATGGACAACATGAAGAAGAGGGTGACTAATGTTGTATGGAAAGCCCTGGTGAAAAGAAGACATGAAGTTGTTAAAGTTGAAAACAAGATCAAAACTGATGCTTTAAATGAGATTGGATCATCTTAATTTGGGGATGATAAGGCTACCTTGCTGGAAGTATACACAAAGTAGTTTAGGTTAAAGCAAAGAGTTACCATTCTTAAGGCCAGAGAAAAGGACAACACAGAAAAGTTGAAACAAGAAACCTTTGATACAGTGAGAGATATGGCACAAAAATTTGGCATGATTGTTGTTTCGTTGTCTGATACAACTCAAGTAAATGATCTTGATAAAGATAAAGCTACTAGTGCAGAGGAAAATATTCCTCCCATATCTAATTTACCTATTTTCCAAGAAGTTGTAGAAGAAGTAAATGATTATTGTGCAGAAGAGACTCCACATTTGGATGTTTTAGGGAATACATTTGATGATACACATGCTTCTCTGAAGACATTTGCTCCTCTAGAAGACACTGAGAATACAACCAGTGAAAATAATGGAGATCAGAATAAAAATGATGCCAATGATAATGTTGAAGATCACCATGACAAACATAATGAAGATACTAGAAATGAAGGTGAAAAAAATAAAAAATGGAGAAGAAGAAGAAGAAGATCAAGATGGAAAGAATGATGATAAGAAAGATGATGATGATAAAAAAGAGGATGAAAATAAAAATAAACAAATAGAAAACCCCTCTGGAAAAGAAGAAGATGAGAAAGAAGAGAACCAAGAAGAAACTGAGGTTGAAAGAAATGAAGAATCCCAAAAGACCACAGATCCATCAAATCCATCCAAAGAATCCTTAGGTAATACACTCAAGGGTCTTCTGACAAGACAAATAAGGATTCAACCAGCCATTTCACTGTAGCTGATTTTTCTCTCGTCACAACAAGGATGTGTAGATCTAAATAATATCTCACCTATTCAAAGGATGGAGCTTGGAGATAATTTTATTGCCTCTAGAAGAAAGGAGATTATGAAAACTCATCAGAAGAGGACTGAGCTAATCAATGATGCCATCAAGACTTTACAGGATGATACCCTCAATACCACTGTTGATGATTCTCTAACACCTGTTGATAATTTTTTTGTTGATTCACTCAGACAATACACCTCCAATCTAAAGGAGTAGATTGCAAAAGAAGTAGAATCAAGGATTGCAAATAAAAGAATGCTTGAAGTACAGGATAAATGTGCAACTGCACATAGCAAGGTGATGAAATGCTTGAAAGGTGTGAAGTAATGTGAAGATGAGGCTTAGATATTATTATTCTACTGCATGAGTTGGATGGATGTCACTCAAGGAATTAAAGATTTAATGGACTCAATAGAGTCACAATTGGATAATGCCTCTAAAACTTATGACATTGCAAAAGATAGAAACTATGCCTCTTGGACTGCCATTTAATTTCAGACTTGCAAAACAAGTTTTTCACTTTGCAAAGATAGAAAGAGGATGTTATAAGGTGGTTTGGACAACTTGGAGACTTGGTGAAGACCAAGCACATTCGGGTGTCAAGTTCCCTTGCACTAGATGCAAAAAATATTGAAAAGATAAATCCCAATCCGACCATTCTGAAAGAGGAGAGGAGAGTTTGGTGGAGTTGGAATCAATCTATAAGGTGCTTGCTACAACTAAGAAGAGTTGGGATGAAGGGAAATCTGCTTGAGAAGCCATTCTCAAGGAGCTTGAAGGTGATTCCTCCTCTAGGTGAACACATTTCACCTTGTATATTATTACTCTATTTTAGTTGCTTTCAATTTTTCTTTATTGTACATATGATTAGGTATAATTCTTTGGATAACTCCTTAAGGGGGACCTAGTCATTTCATTTCAATTGTCTTTTTGTACATGTGTCTCACCGTCACACCCTTTGTCCTTGATGTTAGAGGGGGAGAATTTTTGAGAAGCTAGAAAATGTTTTGGTGCTAGAGTTGTTAAGAAATTGTGTGAAGGAGAAGGTTTGTTGAGTAACAAAGATTTTGGGAGTTCTAATGTATGTTTGAAAGGGGGAGTTCATACAAGTTTTTTGGAGACAGTTTGAAGTTGAATTTTTGGAGATTCATTTTTGGCACATGTTTCCATCAATGAAAAAGGGGGAGATTGTTGGAAGAATGAAGAAGAAACCCTTTGATTTGTTTTCATTGATGCCAACATTGCTTGTTGACAATTTTTTCTAATCCGATAAACAGTTTTGGCGACACCTTGATTTGATAATTTGGTTCAAAATTTCTTGTGTTGTAAGATCAAATTATGCAACTACAATATGTTTTTTAGGACTACTAAATACATCTATGATCAATATTTCAATGATTTTGGTTGATCAAGCTAAAAGTTACAAGTAGCAGAAGATCAACATATAGTTTTTTGATTTATACAGTGCAAGATAGTATGAGTTATCTAGTTGGCATTCCTTTGGTGTTTGGATATCCCCTATAAAATTCTTCTTGGCTGACCATAGATTCATGATATGAAGGTTGTTCCATCCACCTACCATCAATGCTTAAAGTTTCCCCACAATGACATTAACATCATAATAGTTGGTGATCCTGAACCTTTTCAATATTGCAACAACCTAAGAGGAACACCCGAACAACAAGTGCCAATCAATCGGGAAACCTCATCATCCACTTCATCCCATTACATCAATCACTCCACTTTAACCAAAGCATCAACATCCACCATTCCATCTTCCAATACCAAGGTCTAGATCCATGACATGGGATGTAGAGAGTATTGCATGGTCGGTTCATTCTATGTTGAGAAGTCATTTGCAAGCGAAAATGTTAATACTGCCAAGGATATCTAGGCTTTTAAGAATGATGTTAAGTAAGCTTCAGATATGAAAATAGATGGTCATGCCTAGATTGAAACCTTTTGGGATCTCAATGACACCTATGTCTTTTCTATAAATGCTTATGGTCCTATTCAAGATCATCCCTCCCAGATCCCATGGATAGAATTATTCATACCTCACCTATCTCATATATCTCATCCACTTCATTCAACTCATCCATATCACTCATGTCCATTCACCTCATAGATATGGATCAACAAGTAGTACCTCAAGAAAATAACAAAGATAAAGCTCAAGAATCAAAGGTGAAAGTGCCTTCTTCGAAAGGAGATCTAGAATCAAAAGAAAGAATGCAAAGAAAGAAAGACCAAGAAAATTCCTCTAGTCAAAATCAAAAGCTATTAGACTTGAATCAAAGATAAAAATAAAATTTAAGAATGAAAGTAAGAAAAATTTGATCTCCCATTATGCCTCTTCATCAAAAATAATTGGGGGTATCTATCAAAGTAGAATGTCAAAAGAAGAGCTTATTGATCCAAAGTCTCCATCCTCATCACTTTCATTCAATCCATACACTATATTAAATCCACCCATATCCACACATCCATCATATCACTCTATCTCCCTTGGTGATGTTCTCTCATGGACTTTGACGATGACCCCTTCATGTACTATAACTCATTGGTCTCTCAAACTCCTTTTCATATGAAGCCCGATGGCCCATGTAGTGTGCATAATAGGAATTGTACCCTATCTCCCTTCATTTACCACATCAGTCACCCTTTGTATCCATCATTCATGCCCTTCATTTAGATCAAATCCTTTCATTCAGCATGGCCATCCAAATCTGAGCCTAACTAGTTGGGTCCATACATTGTCACGAAAATATATGGATCTAGATCATATCAACTTTCAACTCCTAAAGGTGAACCATTGTCAAATCCTATCAATAGCTTGTGCAAATTCTAGTCCTAGCTTTAAAGAGCTATGTCAACACCTAAAAATGCAAAAACAAATTGTCACCTTGATGAAAACCTAGCAAACAATCATTTTGGTGACACCAAAAAAATAAAAAAAATTAAGAAAATAGTAAAGAGAAATAATTTGTCCAATAGTGAAAACCACTTTGGTGGTGCTTTGGATAAGTACCATGGTGAAGACCTGGAAAACATGTGCCATGTGTAGTCAGTCTTTGCTCCATCATCTACCATCATTCTAGTAAGTTTTCCACCCTCGCTAATAATAAATTTCCCTTCACGCTTTCTCACATTATTCATAATAACGCTTAGTCGTCCTTCCCATAGCCTAAGAATGATTGACATTTCATGTCTTTCACCCTCCATACCCATCCACAATAACGCTTATCTGATTCCATCCCTAATAAATTAGTCCTATACTTGACTGGGGACAAGTACATAACCAACGTCTTCAAAGGATCCTACACTTGGTATTGGAGGTTATTATATCAAAAAAGCCAAAAAAAATAAAAACATGTCAAAAGCCAAAAAAAAAAATGTCAAAATCCAAAAATCAAACATACCAAAACTCCAAAAAACTGAAAAACATGTAAAAAACCCAAAAAAATTAGAAAACGTCAAAAAGCCAAAAAAATAGAAAACATGTCAAAAATCCAAAAAAATAAAAAGTTTCAAAATCCAAAAACATTCAAATAACCTTCAAACTCTCAAAACAGAGTCTAAGTCAGCCATGTCAAGCGATCGTCGAACTACATTTTCTTTGCATGTATAACGTAGGAAAGGCCATATTTGATGAGCCCTCGAGGCACTAGGTCAATCCCTTAGGGTTTTTCGAATAAAATCAATCATGATTCAGTCCATAATAAACTATACAAGTTCAATTCCATTCAAACTATGATGTTTCTAAGCATTGCTACATAAGCAAGGCCATCTTTCATGAGCCCCCGAGGCACTAGGTCAATCCCTTAGGGTTTGTCAAGTCTGTCATCATCTATATCACAATAAATCAGACACTTTAATCAGACATGAACAACTATCTAAGCCTCAACCAAATCATGAATCAACAAAAAAACTATCCAATTAGTCTTCAAACCAAACGGGCGGTCAATTTCCTAATCAGCCAAAACAACAAACATCAACTTGTCACTTAATGGTCTTATACAAGAGGTGACATTGTTGAAACCAAACTCAACGTCTTATATGACTTGCCTCATTTCTTGAAACCAGACCTAGTCTTATCATTTGTCTTATACATGATGTGCCCTTCCTGAAACTAAACATTGTCAACCTTATCATTTTCCTTATATAGGTGGCAGCATGGTCGAAACCAGACTTGACATCTTATATAACATGTTTTTCCCCTTGAAACCAAGAATTGTCAAACAATCAACCTGTCAATCAATTAGTCAATCACTCTCAATTAATCCTATCAACAAACAAACATTGGCAAATGATCTAAATGACTATTGACTTTGTTGGTCCAATTTTTCTTATCTTTTTTATTGATTTTTCTTTTGGTCCTATTACTAGCCACCTCAAGGATGTCCCAAGAAGGATTTAGAGGAGTGATGCTATCTCATGACCAATTTTTCTTTTGATTGTTGTTTGTGGATTGTCTTGACAAAAAGACTGGGGCCGTTTTGCTCTAATATGAGTCATGACATTCCTTGTTTGTTAACTATCTTTTTTGTAAGTGGATAACTTTGCACACCTTGGTCTATGTCATACCATGGTGTTTATTGTCCATTTTTCATATTTCTAACACCCAATGATGATTAAATACATAGCCTAGCATCTCTTCAGAAAACTATAAAAAAATATTTTTCTCCACTAATTCCATGCTAACATCCACACTAACACTTCTTCTATCCACATCTTGATGGTGTCTTGCAACACACAAAAATATCCTGAATACATAATCATGTTAGAAGCATGTAGGAATCATCATAAAAATATTAGTTCATCCATATTGAATTAGAAAATACAAAAATATTGATAGAATTTCATCATAAGAATCATACATGTATCCACATAGGCATTGCATGTCATAATCATATCATATCATCCTAAATCCATAATCTATTAAGCATACACTACATTGCATATACATTGCATTTTCATAACATGAAAAAAAATCATACATAGCATTGCATACATAACATATGAGCATATCATTGCATTTATATCATCCATAATCATCGGATCAATACATTATATCAATTCATCCATACACTATTGCATTTGAAACCATATTCCGACAGAAGTTCGTCAATCGTTCGACAAATCTTTGTCGGAAAAGTGACGAAATGACAAAAACATTTTCGTTGTTGTTTTTTCGTCGCAATTCTGATGACAAATTAAACATCGAAATAACGGCACAGATTCGTCGGTCATCGACATCATAAAATGACTTGGATGTTCATCGGAATATCGACAAAAAAATTGTGTATCCACTGATGAATTACAACCAAATTGCAATTGCAATGGCTCCTCCAAAGCGTCAAAAGAACACCAGAAGTTCGTCGCCATTTCAACGAAATGGGCAAGTACTTACGACGAAGCATTCATCCCAGCTAAGCAACTTCGTCGGACCTCTTATGTGATTCGTCAGTGGCATTCGTCGAAATTGCGACGAAATGGGCAAGGAGTTACGACGAAGCCTTCGTCGCAGCTAAGCAACTTCGTCAGACCTTTTCTGTGATTCGTCAGTATACTTCATTGAAATTGTGATGAAATGGACAAGGAGTTACGACGAAGCCTTCGTCGCAGCTATAGCAACTTCGTCGGACCTTTTGGGTTATTCGTCAATTTTTTGTGTTCGCCGTGAAATTTCACTTAAACAATGCAATTTTTTTAAATATTTGTTGAAATGCACATCGGGTGAGAGATCAATCATCTAAGACAGGATAGAAAACTCACTTAGATAGTCCATGTCTTGTCGATGACTTCCGTCGGCAAGACAGATCCAATGTCACACCGATCTAACCTCTTCAGGAGTTTTGAACATTGTTGGTTATCAACAAGACATTTTGAGGGTCTCGCCGACTAAACAAGTGTCTAAGAGCAAGTAAACAAATGGAAACTATTAATTTTCTTATTTTGGGGTTCTTTAAATCATAGAATAGATACCATCTTCTTGTGTATAATGTACTTAAATTCATATTTGAATTTGAGACCAATTGTCACAGGCATTCTACTTTACGGTATTGCAGTATTCTATATAAATATATTGATAATGCCAAATGATTTA
This sequence comes from Sequoia sempervirens, assembly GCA_007258455.2. NCBI lineage: Eukaryota > Viridiplantae > Streptophyta > Pinopsida > Cupressales > Cupressaceae > Sequoia > Sequoia sempervirens. The sequence continues at coordinate 6,039 of VDFB02170222.1, read as the reverse complement.
TGGTGTTGTACAACTCTACCTTATCATCACAAATTAAGTTGTTATGAATCCTACAAAGACAAGTTTTATGTCATCAAAGTCAAATAATATAGAAAATAATTTTACTTCCATACAAAATTAAATGATTATTCTCACAATGGAAATTGTCTAATTACAACAAAATTCCATGAAAGGTTATCCATGCTTCATAAGAGATGATTGATCATACATAGAGATCTTAAGATGCATAGAAAAGCATTACACTTGAGAACAACTTCAAGGGCTAACAAGGAAGTTGAGTTAAGAAACGCCCGGATTGAAGAGAAAAATGTAGGGAAAATGCTAAGCAGTGTCAAGAGAACAGAGCTTGTAGAACATATTCTTGACCTAATCAAGCTCTTGAACAACTTAAACAAAATTAAAATACTAACACATACATGAGACATGCAATGAACTTCCAATATCTGCTATCTTTTTTTTTTTGCATTGAAAATAGTTTAAGGTCCATTACATATCATGAAAATTCCTATTCGGCATTAGGATCAATACAACATCAAAGCATTTCCATAACAAGAAATATACCGTATCAGTACTTTACACAGCAAGAAAGAAACCAAAAAGTACCAGTTGTTTTCAAAACCAGCATAGATAATACAAATTGTTGTTAACAACACCATAGGTTGCTGCTATTCAAATCAACGTAAACAATACATAGTTTTGATTACATTCTCCTCATTACTAACTTCTTCAATATCAAGGTTTGTCATTGTTTCTCCTTGGGGGTCCAACTGTTGGGGACCGCACTGTCTTTCTGGGCTTGCAGCTTCATCAATTGCTCTCTGGAGCTCATCAAATGTTTGCTGGAACATCATGGTCTCTTCCAAGCTCAACCTACAGGTGAGTCCACTTCTCAGATCCTCTCTGGTATTGTTAGCAGCACCTTCAGTTATTGACTTCAAGAAATTCTCCATTGAGATCTCCACAAGAGTTGAAACCTACAGAGCTACAGAGTAGAAAGTGGATCTCTTGCAAGACTCAGTAAGTACCCTCTTGATACCCTTAAATTTATCATCATTTCTCGCCTTCCACAAATGCCACATGATCTCATTCGATAAGAAATAGAAAAATAGCTTACAATCAAACTTGAGCTTCAAATTACAAAACAAAATATCATGCCAATTAATTTTACCATTGCTATTCCAGACCTTCAGCTTATGGCATAATAAGTACCAAATTTCCTGAGAATAAAAACATTCAAAAAGAATATGTTTGATAGTTTTCGGAGTCCTGCAGACACTGCAGATTTCAACACTTTCATGGTTAGATTTATAGGGATCTATCTTTTTCATTAATGCAGAGGTAGGTAAAGGAGAAATATTATAATTGTAACACTATTCATAGTCCAATAAATTGTGCTCATAATTTGTGTTCAATGGACCTCAGTTTTATCATTATACTGCCCATCTAATACCATATTTTAATCTAGGGTTCAACTATCTCAGATCTAAAGAAGCACCTTTAATTAACCATTTAAAGTACTATAAAATAAGGTAATACTTTTACTTGAGAAAGATTGGGTACACTTGTAGGATTAAATTTCTCACAATCATCAAGATTTATTGGCACACAGACACAACCTGCAACATATGAAGTAATGGATGACTACAAGTTAGTGAAATGGTCCTTAATATGTGAGTGGTTTGCAAATTGATTGGTAGAAAATAAGGTTACAAATAGATCTACATGAAAAATTATGAGGACAATCTATTGTAATCATCAAAATAGATGAAAAGTGGAAAGGAAAGAGTCGAGCTACATCTCTAGAGCCTAAAAAAAAAACATGCAAGAAACATAAAAAAAAAGAACAAACCAATTTTTGCATGAATACAAAATGGTGCCTTCAACAAGTAATTCATATGCTTTCACACCTGACATAGGACATTAAGAAGATTTTAGTCTTCCTCTGTGAAATTAACTACTTATAGAATAAAACCAGAAACCAATATTATATGCCTCCATGTCTAGCCGAGGGTAGGTATAAGAGAAAAAAATTATTCAATGCAATGCCGAAAAATATCAATGTGTGTGAATATCATTTCACCGCCTAAGGAAAAATACCAAAGTGATGTTTTAAATTTCAATCTTCACATAGGCTCCCTTATTGCTACACATGCATATACAAGCATTATTCGAGCTCTAAACTATTCAAATATTAAGGATTTAATTAGCTATAAGATGGAAAGTTGTTGTTTAGACATAATCCATCATCTTTTACATATCTTTATCACTCCTAGCCAGATAAATTTGTGTAAATGAGACAAAATGTGAATCTTTTATGACAAATAAAATTTCTTAAAAGGAGGGGGGAAGCAAAGGGTAGGGGGCAAGAGAATGCTTGAATGTATAGCAAAGTATAACATTTTGATCATTATAACAATGAAACGTAATCTTAAGTTTGAAGCATTAATATCATTTACAACATTTATGATCAAGAATGAATGTAAGTAGAGAAACTTTGCATACCTATAGATGGTACAAAATTTCATGGTTAAGTCGAAGCCTCCCATCAACAACAAGATCCAAATATCTGTGTATCTATCTCAATCAAGCCTCTAAACCCTTCAGAGTTGTCAATTTTTCCACTAACCTATTATGCACAAAAGTCAAATTTTAGAGTTATGTCACCACTAAAAACAGAAGAAACTGAGCTTTGAAACCAAATCCACACACAACACAATGTGGTATTCATACAAAGCCATATAAACAAACTAAACTCAGAACATTGGAATGGAAACAACTTCAAATTATGATGCTAAGCATGGATTTAGGGTATAAAGAATCATTTTTCTGCCATCATAGTGAAAAGTTAGCACTTTCTTTGATTTTTGCATATCGGTTTGATGCTTCAAACGATGCATTTATTATATTGAAAATTCCATTACCTTATTGAGTTTCTCTTTGTTTCTAGAATAGTTTAATATTCTCTACTTAACAGGGCCAACCACGTGACGGTGGAAGCTCATTTGGCCCCTCCCCCCCCCTCACATCACTCTCAATTACCCATACCCAATCATATAACAATAATCATCCATTCATCCATTAATAACATATAACATTCACTCATTCATCCATTAATAACATATAGCATTCATTCATTAACATATAGCATTCATTAATTAACATATTTGCATTCATTCATTAACATATAATATTCATTCTTTCAGTTTTTACATATTATCAAAAATATGGTTGTCATGATATGATTACAATCACTTTTTTTTTGTTTCTTTTTTAAAGCTAAAAAAATATGAGGTGGAGTATCATTTTCTAAATCATCTATCCCCCCTTTAGTTGTTCTGCCCTCTTCTTGTGATATTAATGTATGCCTAGTCATCTGCTCACGACGTGGACGCCGCTGCAAGGGGGGTCTGCTGCAATAACAAAGAAATGTTAAACTTATATGTTTTATTATTAGTGTTACAAGTATTTCATTAATTAAAAGAACATTAGAGTGGTTCTCTTTACCTGATGGGTCCACATCATGTTCCTGAACTTCTTTTATAGACTCATGCTCAACATGTTGAACACCCTCTAAATCCTGATCTGCAGTTGAAACATGAAAGGTTACATTAATTAATACACCAATTGAAATTAAATATGTTTAAAAGAATATGAGAGTGGTCCTCTTTACCTGATGGGGCCACATCATGTTCCTGATCATGCTCAACACGTTGATCACGCTCTACATGCTCTAAAGTTGAAACATGAAAGGTTACATTAATTAATACACCAATTGAAATTAAATATGTTTAAAAGAACATGAGAGTGGTCCTCTTTACCTGATGGGGGCACATCATGTTCTTGATCATGCTCAACATGTTGATCACGCTCTACATGCTCTAAAGTTGAAACACGAAAGGTTACATTAATTAATACACCAATTACAATTAAATATGTTTAAAAGAACTTTAAAGTGGTCCTCTTTACCTGATGGGGCCACATCATGTTCCTGATCTTCTCTAGCCTGATCATGCTCAACATATTGATCATGCTCTACATGCTCTAAAGTACCAAGATGCACACCATGACCTTCATCTGCAGGTTGTGCTCCACCCTCACCAGGCTGCATTCCAATGTCATGTGCAGTATTATCATTGCTTGAATGTTTAAAACAAATAGGCATGTAATTACTTCATGGTGGAAATTAATATTGAATAGATTGCACAAGTATTCAATTTTAAATAAACTTTATTGAATTTATTTACCTGTGTTTTGGATGTAGTGGAAGGTTGTGTTTGCCCAGTCAAGACTCTTAGGCATTCAGCCATGGCTCCATAGCCTTGCTGGAAGGCAATCTTCAGGTCATCTTCTATGGGAACTCTGTTGAATTTAGAGCCCTACATTTTTGCATAAGATCATGAATTTTGCTTCTATGGTGTGATTAAACCAAAATTGTTTTCAATTTATTATTTGGATACTATATTTCATTTATTGATACTTACAATTTGTGTGGCTAATTTCATATAACCACCAGAGCCAAGTTTGTGTTGCCCGTTTTTTTCTAGTCTTTCCTTTGTTTCCTTCAACGTGTCGGGTAGCCTATGAAAATTTGAAATACGTTAGATTATGTAAAAAGAAAGAGTAATCAGTATATAATTACATTGTTGATAGTATCACATACCTTCTTTGGCCCGGTGGTGTCTTTCCTTTTTTATTTTTTGCCTTCTCCTTTCCATCCGACACCAAGTCCTTCCACTCCCTCTCCAGAATCATGGGGGACGCTCGTACTTTTTGTTCTTCTCTAAATGTGACCTATATTGGTCCCTCGTATACTTTAGATAGGTACCAACTTTCTTAAGGACCTTGGTTTAGTTGAATGATTTATCACCGAACAACACAACTAAACAGTTAATGAGCTCATCTTTTAAATCTTGATTTTGGGCATTCCAACGTGTACATATGGTGGGCCCGAAGAGCTCCAATGTAATATCACTTAGATGTTTATAAAAAACATCATTTCCTACAAAATGATCATGGATCACAGTTCAAAAGAGTGATCAATAAGTAAATTTCAATTGATTATATATAATAATAATTAAAATATTTTAAAGTACCTGAGACCTTCTCTATCTTTATGGGAACGAAATCCTTAGTCACCACAAGTGTGACCGAAAATGTTCCCATACTAGTAATACGGGAAAATCCAGGAAATGCTGCTAAAATATCACCAGTACTAGTGGCCTCTACATCCCCAGGTACATGTCCTGACGCATGTTCTGGCATGTGTTCACTGCCAAGGGGTTCATTAAAGGATGCCTGCATGGTATGTGTTGCTGACATTTCAGACGACAATATACGCACGAATGATGGGGTCAAATGATGTGATGTATGTGTAGGAAGATCAGGATGGACACTTGTACCAACCCCTACTCCTCGGGCAGCACTTGCAGTACCCTGATCATGGCCAGGAGCATCATGAGGAGGCAAATAACCCTGTAAAAACAACACATATTTTAGTTCATAACATAAAAGAGTACAAAATATAAAACCATGAATGAACTTATGTTATAATTAAAGACCTCATGACAGCTTACTTGCAAGTTTTGTGATCTCTTAGTTAATATTTTAACCCTCTCTCTTATCTCATCTGTTTGAGGCACTATGAATATCAACTTAACGATTTCTTCATTGCATTTTTTTTAGATCTTATCATATCAAGAGGGTTTGTTGAATAAGCGATGTCATCATCACAAAATATTGACTGTACCTCAATATGGATGCTCTCGTCTACTGCTGGTGCCTTTCCCCGATCAGTCGACTACAACAAGAATATTAAAAACATTATCGAAATTAACCCAATAAACTTATGAAAAAAACATATGTAATAATAAAACATTTTGCTCGTATCTAATTTGTACAGTTACAATGAGGTAAACCTGTTGGGTAGAAGCACCTGAAGATACATCGTGATTTGTGCTCTGGGCCAGAGCCTTCTTCGTACGATCAATGTCCCGCTGTGACAAAAATTAAATATAAAAAAATATTACCAAAATGAAACCA
>VDFB02170220.1:0-16877 GCA_007258455.2 Sequoia sempervirens | reverse complement strand
CTCTTGCCAGACTTGATCTGATTGTTACATTCCTTCTATTTGTCTTCATTCAAAAATTCCCTCTCAGAATTCAAACTTACCTACCACAGTTAATTCTGGAAATTCAAAATTTCCTACCACAATAAATTATGTGCATTCAAGAGTAGGACAGGGATGAAAATCCCCAAAAAGAAACTTCAGTTGAAAGCTCCTGAAAGGTAGGTGAACAGATGGAGAGTTTGACGTGAGAATAGGCTCAGTCAAAACATTTAATATTTCCAACACATCGATAATGAACACTCTTCAAAGTTGAGCAAACAACTCCTTTTGAGAACACTGACATACACATCCAAATGTGATCCATTTTGGTACCACTCTCTTTCATCTACCATGATTTATAGTGGTTTGAGCTCTTTGGCCTACCCTCTTGTTCCTAAATTTCTCACAATCTCTTTGACATCAAATCCATCTCCTTTTATTGTAGTCTCTACTTCAATTTCTACCCTTTCGAGATCGTGTTTTAGTCTAGACCTTGTTTAACCACCTCTATTTGGTCTGTCATGATGAATTTTTATAGCTCCCTCTAGTCCTTGGTTTTTTTTGATATTATGGATACTCCCTATTGGTCCATCATGTAATTAGATAGGTATTCTTATGTATTGTTTTCTTCTCTAAAAATGTGCCTTAGTGTATACTCAATCATTTTTAAGTACTCCTAAATCCGTTCAATCCACATAGTTGATCTCCAACTTGATTATTTCTGGGTTGTAATCGCACAAATCACAACAACAGAATCACCCTCAATTTCTATGTGGTTTAGATTATTCCTTATGCATAGTTTGAGCCCTTCATGAAGGGTTGTGAATTCAACCGCATTATTTGTGCCATCGGGAAGCTTTAACAACACCAACCCAACAAACATCACTGTTCTCATTCCTAATGATGAAATTAATGCCTGAGGCTCCAGGATTACCCGTTGAAGCCTCATTGAAGTTGAGCTTCAATCTCCCTCATGGAGGGAATGAACATTTGGCATCCCGCCACTTACCTGATACAAAAAAGTGTCCACTACCCAGGGGAACTCATATACGGTCACTACTTTTGTATTTTGTTGTCCCATGATGAAAATATCATTGTATTCCTCATTTATTCCTTGTGTTTTGATGCTCACATATTTCAATCGCTATCTTCCTTAACATGGTCTCTATTTTGGATGTTTTTTTCTTTAAAAATTCTTATGTTTCACTCCTTCAAGAGATGTCATATAATCATATTTGGAACTTCCATCCACAATTTGGCCCATAAATAGCCCTTATTTATTTTTATCCATCCTTGAAATAGTGTTGTAATACAATTTGGAAGGGGGCTTTGTCATCCAATCTTATTATAGAAAGTTGTATATTTCAGCCATCTCACATTGCAAGAGAAGATGGTCTATTGTTTCATCACAAGCCTTGCATAATGGGCACCAATGGGGGCCCATGAATCCAATTCTTTGTAGTCTATCCCCCGTTAAGATGTGTTTATGTAGGGCATCCCAAGAAAAATCTTTGGCTCTGGGAGAACATTTATGCCCCATCATAATTCCTTTGGTCATAGGGTTGTTGTGATTTCTTTGTTTAGGATTTCATAGTCAATTTGGGTTGTGTATTTACTAGGTTTTGTGCCACATCATAATATTTCATTATTTTTATCTATCATATAAAATTTCTCCTTAAGAGCTCCTTCTCAAGAATGTTTTGTGCTTGCATATTGAGCATATCAAATCATTCCTACTTGAAATCAAATCTGCCATTATTTTGATTGTTGTTATATAATACTTTACTTCTTTCTTTGAATATGTTTGTCATTGCTTGTATAGGAGTGGCTTCTCCACAATTTTTTGTATTTGCATTGTGAGCATATCAAATTATTTTCACTTGAAATCTATTATGTCATTACTTTGATTATTGTTATATAATATTTTACTTTATCTTTGAATATGTTTGTCATTGCTTGTATAGCCTCCTCCAACTTTGTGACTTTTTCAATAGGTATTTGTTTGTTCCATGAATTGAAACAAAATGATGTCTCCTTACCATTATTAATCCTCTAGGTGAGATTTTTAGTGATTGTCGATCTATATTTCTGTTACTTGATTTTCACCGACGGGCTCAATCAGGCAGGGGAATCTATGTTTCAGGTGTTCATAAGGGCCAAATGGAGACATTGTTGTGCATGATTAAATCATACCCCTGATGCATTTCTCAAGGCGCTCAATTGAAAAGTCTGCCTCAGTCAAGTTTGACATAAAATTCCTCTAAGGAGAAAGTCGGCAAGACCTTCCAGTTGTCTTGCCGACTAGCAGGAGTTCTATTCATTTTGAAATGTCTTGATAGGCAAGACATTTTAATCGCTGTGAGATTTTGTATCTCCCTCCACATGGGAAGTATCTCGGCACAAAGTCCCAGCGACAGTATTGGTCTCGCCGAAACAACCGACGTCAGGGTGATGTCCTACCGACCCAAAAAGGTCTCGCCAACAAGGAGTGGTGGTCCCAGCGAGTTGTCTCGGTGAAAGGTTTGAGTTTGCCATAATGTCTCGATGAACAAGTTGTGTCTCACCGAAGGATTTAGGTTCAGCGAAAGGGGCTAGCAAAGGGGTAAAGTCTCACCGATGAGGTGGACTCTTGCCAAAGTGAAGCAGCGTCAGCATAATATTTTGAGCTCGGCACAAGGTCTTGTCGACTGCGATAGGTCTCGCCGAAATGAAAGGGATTCCTTTCAAGGAGATGTCTCGCTGATCGAGTGATCTCTCCTTGACAAGAAAGTAAGCTCTTGTCAAATCAAGGTAGCTTCGCCATGATGTCTTGCCGACCCGATGGGGTTTGGCCGATTGAAGTGAGCTCGGGGAGAGAAAGGGAGCTTGCTATGAGGTCCCTCGGGCTTGCAGTCTCAGGATAGGAGTTGGTCAGGGACCGCACGGAAGAGAGTCTAGCTGGAAGTCTCGGGCCGAGAGAGTTGCCTTCGGCATGAAGTTTGGTCGAATGAGGAAGGTCCTGCCGATAGCAGGGTGCCTTTGGTATAATATTTTGTGTTCGCTAAAGGGTCTCCTCGACCCGATGGTGTCTCGCCGAAGGATGAAGGGCTCGATGAAAACTCTTGCCGACAATGGAGAGTCTTGCCGAGGCAGCTTATCAACTGCCATGTGGTGCGATATCTGACTCTTAGCTGCCGCTTATGACCTCCCACGGTCCGGCATCTCGCTCACCATGCCCCTGGCCATGATGACGCAGGGTGAGATCGCACTTTTTGTATCTCGGGAGCATAGGGTCTTACTCAAATCGTCGCAGGTTTTGTCGATAGCTACTAAGGGTTTACTCGGGTGATTGGGGAGACACTGACAAGTGTCTCACCAACATGCGATTCTGATGAAGCAGCCTTTGACCGTCTAGAATCTACATGGCATGAGCTCAACCAATCTAAAGGAACTAAAGGCGAACTATCAGTCATTTGACTGTTTGACTCTCCCTGTGAACGAGACCAACAGAGCATAAACGACATGGACTTCTCTCCCCGGTGACCAAAGGCGATGGGGCAGCTCGGAGATCAATGGTGTCGATATCTAAATAAAAGTTTGAAGCTGTTTGCAAGGGAAGTCAATTTATAGAAAGATTTTGAGCAGGGAGAAGGCCGAATAAAAGAAGAAGTCGTCAGTCTTAGGGACAGTTGTGAGATCTACTGGCAAAAAGGCAGATCGATATTAATGGTAAAGCTCCAAGGGAATTCAAGGTAGCTCTTCAAGGAAGTTCGAGAGTGGACACAGGGGCTAGAAGTAAATGCTATGGTTGCAGAAGAATCTGAAGACTTCTCCTAAGGGCGATCTTTCACACCGACAGGGACATGGGGGATGCACATTGAATGCATTAGCTTTATTTCCAAAAGATCTGAGGGTCGACTTTTCTTAGAAACTGATATTTTTTGTAAACCCAAGGGAAAGGGGTTGATTCTTTTAGTTTTTGTATATATGGAATTTTTTCCTCTTTTGTAGGGAGTTCTTACTTGCATATTTTCTGCTTTGTGACTTCTGAGAGTCCTTAGAGGAGAATACTGAGTTTTGTAACTCATTTACAGACATTGTATGTACAGTTTCACCTTTGAAAATCAATAAAGAAAGCAGCTTCTGCCTTCTCAGTTATCTGTTTCATTGAGTGTGTTGAATGATTGATAAATTTACATGTGAGTTTCTCTTATTCCTTTTTAATTGTCTCATTAATAGCACTTTTAAGCAGAGGAGATGTGTATATTGCGGGTTATAGGTTATGTTAGTGATGCAAACAGTTTTAGTTGTGAGGAGAATTTATCATCCTTCTAGGACTGTATGTATTGTAGCTTTCGTATAAAACATTTATGCAATATCATATGAGTATTGAGTTGTGCATATCAACTTTTACTAGTTGATCAAAAATTGTGTTAAGCAGTTATTCATGTTTGAACAAATTTGGTGTATCACCATAGGAGTAGTTTTCCAATTTATGTATTCCTTCTCCCTTTACCTCACAAAGATTAATAGTTTAGGTGATAACACAAAGGAAGTCGGCCTTCTTCGGAGGTTGACCTCTGTCTACAAGTGACCAACAACTTTAGAGGTCTTCCCATGTTACACTGAGGTTTTGAACATCAGGTTTAGTGAGGGTGCAACTTTGGGTGATAACAGTTTTGTCACGCCTAGTGGGACCAGGTTAGAAGTAAAATTCCTAGGCCTTGCTATTTGGATGTGCTAACAGTGAGCTGATAGCCTTTTAGAGGTCATTTTTAAGCATATCTGGCGACTCTCCGTGGAGGAAGGGATGAATGTGTTGATTTATATGAGGAAAATAGAAACTAGAAGTTCAAAAGCTATAGATTTTTTACATTTATCTCCTCCAAGAAGAAGAGGGAGAATTCTCAGAAGGACTGTTCCTTCTCCTAGAGTTTAGTCAACACCACCTAGTGTTAGTGACAAGGAACTATTTTCATACGAAAGTATAAGAAAAAGAGATCCTCTAGCTAGGCGTTCAACATCTCCTACTCTTAGAATAGAGCTTTCTACCTCCTCATTTGGGGCTTTCAATTGTTCAACAAATAGTATTTTTGCTACAGTAAATACTTTTCAACCAAGTTCAAGTTCTGCTTCAGCAAGCATAGCAACGCATTCCAGCTCAATGGCAGCGCCAAGGGCCTTTACTTTCGTACCATTCAACCAGGGTAGTCCCCTTAATCTAGCGCAACATGATAATATTCCATTAGTAGTGTTAAAAGGGTTACTAGAGTTTACTGGAGAAGGACAAGTGACACCTTTTGAGCATATCAGAGATGTAGCATTGTGCAATGTGCATCATGTGACATAGGAAAATGTAGTTGTAGGATTGTTGGTTGCATCTTTCAAGAAGAAGGCGTTGGAATGGTTTAGAAGCTTGTCAGTGTGTTCTATAAGAACATGGGATGAGCTTGGTGATGAATTTACCATATTTTTTGAGGAAAAATCTGATCACTTGTCTTTGGTAGAGCAGTTAACAACCATCAAAAGAGCCCCACAAGAACAAATGGCAGACTTCAATATCCAATTTCAAAAAACTTGGAACAAAATACCTGCTATAGTAAGGCCTTCTGCTGATTATGCATTTTTATACTATTTGAAAAGTTTAAATAGCGATATCTCAGTCATGATACAGTCGATGGGGGGTATTTCTTTACCTCAGGCTTATAGAATAGCTATTAAGGCAGAAAATAACCTCATTCAGGCATGCAAGTTAGCGCCTAGGCCACCTATGCCCTATTTCCCTAAAATTCAATCAAATATGTCATTGCAAATGCCATCTTTAGCCCCTTTACCTGCTTTTCCAGCATTACCCATTACTGTGAGCCAAGGAGTGTCAGCTGCAGGATCATCAAGTGAATTGCAAGAGATCAAGTCTAGTCAGCATAAGATAGAAAGCATTTTACAAACTATGGGAAATGAGTTGATCAACATGAAGAAACAGTATCAAGGGGCAAGGCCGAATTTTCAACAACAGAACCAACAGCAAAGTCAGAATACAAATTAGTCTTATCAAAATCAGGGATATCAGTATCAGCAAAATAGGCAACCCTATCAAGGTGGTTATCAGAGGAAAAATGTTAATCAAAGACCATTCCAATCTTATAATCCAGCTCCTCTCAATGTTGCAAGTCCAGTGAAAGATATGGTTCCAGCCCAGAATAACTTTGTGATAGAAAATGAATGGTGTTATTCAAGTAATCAAGAACATAACCCATCCTCATGCTCAAATGGAGTAGTTAATTAGGCATTTATGGTCCAAAACATTGTCAGTCCACAGCTAGATACACCTACTAATATACCTTAACAACAACCGGATATACATTTTAATGATACTGCATTTTTAAATTGGCAAAGTGAAGAGTTTTGTGGTGTGAATGCTGATGCAACAATTGCAGCCAATACACGAGCTAAGGAAAGAGCTCTAGAGGTGGAGCAATCAGCTAATAAAAAAAAGGGGCCTGCAACTATGGAAGCACCATCCACACCTATTCTAAATATACCAAAAGGAACTATTGTCTTACCAATCAATGAGCAGCGTCACAAGAATAAAGAACCGGTTGCTGTTAAAGTACATCAGAAGGTACCTTTAACTGTACCTTATAATATTGTGGACAACATGAAAAAGATAAATGTGAATATGACCATGTGGGATTCCTTAAGCATTCCTGGACAGACTGATCTACTAAAAAAGGCACTATCTAAAAATGTGAATCCTAAGCAAGTTGTTGTTGATTCCCAAAAGGTCATAATGGCTAATGATGATCAAGGGAAAGTTGTTAATTCCAGCAGCAAAGAGAAATCTACGATTCAAGGTAAGAACGTGAGACCTCCTTCGTTCTATGTTTCATTGATTATTGGGAAAAATTTAGTGCACAATTGTATGGTAGATAGTGGAGCTACCTGTTCTGTGATGCCCAAGCGAGTAGTTGATCAGTTAGGTTTAAAGTATGAACCTTTAGAGAAAGGAGTAGTCCAACTGGATGGCTCATCTGTTAATATGGTGGATCTTATTAAAGATGCTAGCTTGACTCTACGTGCTTGCCCTAATTTTTCAATTTCCCTAGACATTTATGAGGCAGATTTGCCTCCGTATTTTGGGTTATGTTTGTCAAGAGAGTTTACGGCTAAAATAGGGGGATACCTTTCGTCTGACTGGTCTCACATGTTGTTCCGTACTAGGTATGGAACTAAGGTAACCATTAAGTCTGAGTTACTTGCAAAAGACAATATAGAACCCTATATACCTAGTGCGATGAATTCCAATTACATAATTTCTAAACAAGACGAGCATGTTGTTGTCTTTGATCCTCACATTACTGTCAATGATATTCCTGATATACTTCTAGATGAGTGGGTAGCAGGCCAAACTTTTAGTGTTGAAAGTGACTTGGTGTCGGATGCTGGTATGGGTAACTACATGTTCCAAGAAGCTGATGTAGTGATGCCTAACTTGGTTAAGAGGTCAGTGAATGATTGTGATCAGCAATACGAGGTCTGGGAAATGTATTTTGATGGCTCAAGGAGCAGGCATGGCACTGGTGGGGGTGTATTATTGGTTTCCCCAAGAGCTGAAAGATATTATGCAACCTTTAGGTTTGCATTTCCATGCACTAATAACACAGCATAATATGAAGGTCTTATTCAAGGACTGGAATGGGCGAGGAAACGTGGAATTAAGTGTTTGAAGGTGCATGGGGATAGTGAATTGGTAGTAAATCAGGTTAGAGGCCTGAATGCTATAAAAAATAATGCTCTTAATTTGTATAAGCACAGGGTTTGGGACCTCATTGAGGATTTTGAGGCTTTCAATATCATTTCAATTCCAAGAAATTAGAATCAACATGCTGATAGATTAGCAGCTATGGGAGCTCAGTTTGACATTCCAAACAGCGTAAGGAAGGAGTGTAATCAGTAGCACATCAAGGTTATTATCAAGCCTTCTGTGCTCGATAACAATGTTAACTGGCAGGTCTTTGAGAGCGATGAGCAGATTCTACAGTTTCTACTTGAAGAAGACGTGTTTGCAGCATCAAACCAGGAGAGAATTAAACAACAGTATGGAGACCAGGTACTGCAATTGAAGAATAACAAGCTGCCTAAAGGTTTGGTCACCTTAGAAAGTATTTTCAACTCTGATGATCAGGCTAAAATTAATAAAGACAACTTATTAGTTCAGCAAGATCATTATGAGGACTTAGAAATTGCACCCAAGAGAAGCCTCAAGATAGGAAAAATAAACACTGCTATTGAAAAGTATTCTTTTCTGCAATTATTCCAAGAATTCATTAACATATTTGCCTAGGAATATGGAGATTTGAAGGGATTTGATCCATGTCTTGCACGACATACAATAGAATTGGAGCCAACAGCCAAACCCATAAGGAAGAAACAGAGGCCAGTTAATCCCAAACTAGAGCCATTAATGCAGAAAGAACTCTTTAGACTTATAGAAAGTGGGATTATCTTCCCATCAAGCATACTAGCTGGGTTGCAAATCTAGTTCCCGTCAGGAAGAAAGATGAAGAGCTTAGATTATGTGTAGACTTCAGAGATTTGAACAAAGCTTCGTTAAAGGAGAGGCACCCTCTTCCATCTATGGAGCAGATTCTTCAATGTGTGTCAGGTTTTGAACATTTTTCTTTACTGGATGGATATTCTGGTTATAACCAGATTTTGGTAAGGGAAGGAGATCAATTTAAAACTACCTTCACCACAAAGTGGGGCACAATGGCGTAGAGAAAAATTCCATTTGGTTTGTCTAACACTAAAGAAACCTTCCAAAAGGCTATGGACATGGCCTTTAGCAACTTAATGTATAAGTTTGTCTTAGTATATCTTGATGACATCACGGTCTATTCTAAGAAGACAACAGATCACATTAACCATTTGAGGTAGGTTTTTGAATGTTTCCGGGAGTTTGGTATATCATTGAACCCCAAGAAATGTGTTTTCTCTGTTCATGAAGGAAAGCTTCTTGGGTATGTCGTAACTAGGGAAGGAATTACTGTGGATCCTAAAAGAGTTGCAGCAATCTTAGAGCTGCCTTTACCTCCGCATAAGAAAGGACTTCAAAGTTTCATTGGTCGTATTAATTTTTTTAGGAGGCTTCTCCTTGATATAGCAGCCTTGTTAAAACCCCTTACAGCCATGTTAAAAAAGAATGCAGAGTTCAGATGGACCTGAGAAGCAAGGAATAGTTTTCAACTGATCAAGGAGGCGTTAGCTTCAGCCCCAACATTAGTTAACCCAAATTTTAGCAAGGATTTTACCTTGTATGCTTTTGGTAGTTTTGATGTAATTTCTACAATCTTGGTACATAAAAATGTAGATAGTTGATCCCATTGCTTTTTTCAAAGTGTGCTGTCCTGAAGACTATGAGCGTAGCGATACCTTCTCTGCCGAAAAAATGCAAGCTGGCTATTGTAGTAAAAGTTTTAAAGAAATTTAGTAGGACATTCATTGTCCTTATGCAACAAAAATCTTTATTCATATAGGTGGCATTAATTCCAACGGAAATACTTTTACTCAAAGAAAGATCTAAATGAAAAATGAGTTGGATGGATCACAAGAGTTATGGAGTACGATGTGGATATTTAGGTCACTAAATTGGTAAGGGGAAAGGGTTTATGCCAACAACTAGCTAATGAAGACTTTTCAATAGTAGAGGATCAACAAGACTCAGTTTTGGTTAATGTTGGGACAATAGATGTTGAAGCTACCAACTGGTTGCAGGAAATGTCACATTTCTTGAGAACCGGGGAATGTCCACCTAATCTGAATAGAACGAAGAGGAGGTACTACCGACTTTAGTCTATTCCCTTCGTCTTGATTGATGATGTGTTGCATAGGAAAGATCACAGTGGATTACTGCTCAGGTGTGTTGATAATGATCAAGTGGATCAAATATTTCATGAGTTCTATGATGGACCTCTTGGAGGTCACTATGCTGCAAGGAAAACAACCTATAAGATTTTAAGAGCAGGCTATTATTGGCCTAACTTGTTCAAGGATGCACATACATATGTCAGGAAATGTTCTAAATGTGCCTTGTTTTTAGGTAAGGAAAAGCTTGTTGCTTTGCCATTGTAGCCAATTCAAATAGAGCAGTCATTTATGAAGTGGGGAATTGACTTCATAGGGGCAATTAACCCACCCTCAAGTGCAGGCCATCAGTAGATTATCACAGCAACATATTACTTTACACGATGGACAAAAGCTTTGCCTCTAAAGGAAGCTAATGAAAAAATAGTGTTGAATTTCTATGAAGACATGGTTTGTAGATTTGGAGTCCCAGATTCTATAATTTCTAACAATTCCCTAGAATTTGTTGGTTTGAAGGTTGTTGATTGGGCATTGAAGAATGGAATTTACTTGAACACAAGTTCCAAATATTATCCTCAGGGCAACGGACTTGCAGAGTCCACTAATAAAAATCTAATTAACATTATCAAGAGGACACTTCAAAGCAATCAGAGGGATTGGCATACCAAGCTAAAGACTGCTCTTTGGGTAGACAAAATTACCCCTAAGAAGGTGATTGGGAACTCGCCTTACATGTTGGTGTATGGTAAAGAAGCAAAACTACCTATCCCTACTGAGTTGCCCGCCTTGGACATTGCCAGTCAGCTAGTCTTGTTTGAACAGATTGACCCACTTGCCTTAAGATATACTCAGCTGATGGAGTTAGAAGAAGCTAGAAACAAGGCTATGAAGAACATGGAATGTCAGCAAATCCTAACTAAGAGAAAATTTGATAAGAAAACTAGATCAAGAAATTTCATGGTGGGAGATCTTGTGTTGAAATGGGATGTTCTGAGAAGCAGGCTAGGCCATCACACCAATTTTGACAAAATGTGGACAGGTCCATTTATTATCAAAGACTACAAAGAACACAATGCTTACCAACTGGCCACAACTGAGGGTGAAGTGCTTCCTATCCCAGTCAATGGGATAAACCTCAAGCCTTGTTTTTAGGTTTGATAAGTTCCTCCATTGTACATATTAGGTTAGGTTTTATGTTTTCAATAAGTGTTTCTGCACTTTAGTTTGATTGTTGTTTCTTTCCCTAGGTGCTCTTCCAACATAGTAAATAACTTCTTTTATATTTCTCTCGTTTTGTCATTTTTGGCAATCTGTTGTGTTCTATGAGTCTCAAGCTGAAGTTGCAGCCATGTGTGAACTGCTTCCTTTGAATTTTTCTCGAAGCTTTCCTAATGATTCCATGCCCAATGGACAAGTTTTGGCTATTGGTTTTCCATGTTTAGAAGGAAAACATCCAGCAAAGGTCACTAGAAATGTTACCTGATTTTCACCTAAGGGCTCAATCAGGTAGGGGAATCTGTGTTTCAGGTGTTCATAAGGGCCAAATGGAGATATTGTTGTGCATGATTAAATCATACCCCTGATGCATTTCACAAGGAGCTCAAGAAAGTCCGCCACCGGGTTTGGTACAAAAATTCCTCTTCTATGGGAGAAAGTCAACAAGACCTTCCTTGTCTTGCCGACTAGCAGGGGTTCTATTCATTTTGAAATGTCTCGATTGGCAAGACATTTTAATCGCTGTGAGATTTTGTATCTCCCTCTACATGGGAAGTATCTCACCGACAAGAGGAGACATCATCAGCATGAGGTCTTTCCGATCAACCAAGGTCTCCCCAAAAGAAGGGTCGAGCTCGCCAAGATATGAGACCTTTGGCACGAAGTCCTAGCGACAGTATTGGTCTCACCGAAACGACCGGTGTTGGGGTGATGTCCTACTGACCTGGAAAGGTCTCGCTGACAAGGAGTGGTGGTCCCAGCGAGTGGTCTCGGTGAAAGGTTTGAGTTCACCGTAATGTCTCGACGAACAGGCTATGTCTCACCGAAGGATTTAGGTTCGGCGAGAGGTCTCGCTGACACAGGAGGGTCTCAGCAAAAGGGGCTAGCAAAGGGGTAAAGTCTCACCAATGAGGTGGAATCTTGCCGAAGTGAAGCAACGTCCGCATAATATTTTGAGCTCGACACAAGGTCTTGTCGACTATGATAGGTCTCGCTGAAACGAAAGGGATTCCCTTCGGGGAGATGTCTCGCCGATCGAGTGATCTCTCCCCAACAAGAAAGTAAGCTCTCACCGAATCAAGGTAGCTTCGCCATGATGTCTTGCCGACCCGATGGGGTCTGGCCAAATGAAGGGAGCTCAGGGAGAGAAAGGGAGCTCGCTATGAGGTCCTGTCGAGAGAATTGTGTCTCGCCGATAAGGAGCTGGCTGTGGTGGGACTCATCGCTGAGAAGAGGAGTTCGATAAGAAGTCTCACTGAGAGAGTTTCCTTCAGCATGAAGTCTAGCCAAATGAGGAAGGTCTTGCCAATAGCAGGGTGCCTTCGGTATAATATTTTGAGTTTGGCGTGAGGTCTCCCCGACCTGATGGTGTCTTGCCGAAGGATGATGGGCTCGATGAAAGCTCTTGCCAACAATGGAGAGTCTTGCCGATAGTGAGCAACTTGCCATGGGAAAGGATATTGGTAGGAATCTTAGCATTCGCTATGACCTCCTACCAACTGAAGATCTCTTGCTGACCCGATGTGTCTCTGACGATAGTCTGGGCGATGATGAGGGTGAGATTGGTATGACTTTTACATTTGATATAGGGTCTTACCGACTGTCGTGTGTTCTGCCAATAGCTGCTACGAGGTGTACTCGCATTGGGGAGACACGATTAGTGTCTCACCAACATGTGATTCTGATGAAGCATCCTTTGACCATCTAGAATATACGTGGCATGAGCTCAAGCAATCTAAAGGAACTAAAGGCGAACTATCAGCCATTTGACTGTTTGACTCTCCTTGTGAATGAGACCAATAGAGCATAAACGACATGGACTTCTCCTGAGACCAAAGGCAATGGGGCAACTCAAAGATCAATGGTGTTGAGATCTAAATAAAAGTTTGAAGTTGTTTGCAAGGGAAGTCAATTTACAGAAAGATTGAGCGGGGAGAAGGCTGAATAAAAGAAGTCATCAGTCTCGGGGACAGTTGTGAGATCTACTGGCAAAAAGGCAGATCGATATTAATGGTAAAGCTCCAGGGGCATTCAAGGCAGCTCTTCAAGGAGGTTCGAGAGTGGACATGGGGGGCTAGAAGTAAATGCTATGGTTGCAGAAGAATCTGAAGACTTCTCCTAAGGGCGATCTTTCACACCGACAGGGACACGGGGGATGCACATTGAATGCATTAGCTTTATTTCCAAAAGATCTGAGGGTCGACTTTTCTTAGAAACTGATATTTTTGTAAACCCAAAACAAGGGTCGACTTTCTTTTTTTGGCACGTTCTGTATATATGGAATTTTTGCCTCTTTTGTAGAGAGTTCTTACTTGCATTTTTTATGCTTTGTGACTTTTGTGAGTCCTTAGAGGAGAATACTGAGTTTTGTAACTCATTTATAGACATTATATGTACAGTTTCACCTTTGAAGATCAATAAAGAAAGCAACTTCTGCCTTCTCAGTTATCTGTTTCATTGAGTGTGTTGAATGATTGATAAATTTACATGTGAGTTTCTCTTATTCCTTGTTAATTGTCTCATTAATAGCACTTTTAAGCAGAGGAGATGTGTATATTGCAGGTTATAGGTTATGTTAGTGATGCAAACAATTTTAGTTGTGAGGAGAATTTATCATCCTTCTAGGACTGTATGTATCGTAGCTTTCTTATAAAACATTTATACAATATCATATGAGTATTGAGTTGTGCATATTAGCTTTTACTAGTTGATTGAAAATTGTGTGTTAAGCAGTTGTTCATGTTTGAACAAATTTGGTGTATCACCATAGGAGTAGTTTCCAATTTATGTATTCCTTATCCCTTTACCTCGCAAAGCTTAGTAGTTTAGGTGATAACACAAAGGAATTCGGCCTTCTCCGGAGGTTGACCTCTATCTACAAGTGACCCACATCTTTAGAGGTCTTCCCATGTTACACTGAGGCGTTGAGCATCAGGTTCAACAAGGGTGCAATTTCAGGTGATAACAGTTTTGGCACGCCCGGCGGGACAGAGTTAGAAGTAAAATTCCTAAGTCTTGTTATTTTGATGTGCTGAAAGTAAGGTAATAGCCTTTTAGAGGTCTTTTTTAAGCATATCTGGCGACTCTGCATGGAGGAAAGGATCAATGTGTTTATTTATATGAGAAAAATAGAAACTAGAAGTTCAAAAGCTGTAGAGTTTTTACATTTATCTCCTCCAAGAAGAAGAGGGAGAACTCTCAGAAGGACTGTTCCTTCTCCTAGAGTTCAGTCAACACCACCTAGTGTTAGTGACAAGGAACTATTTTCATACGAAAGGAGAAGAAGAAGAGATCCTCTAGCTAGGCGTTCAGCATCTCCTACTCTTAGAACAGAACCTCCTGCCTCTTCATTTGGAGGTTTCAATTGTGCAATAAATAGTATTTATGCTACAACAAATAATTCTCAGCCAAGTTCAAGTTCAGTACCAGTCAATTCAAGTTTTGTTTCAACAAGCATACCAACACATTCCAGCTCAATGGTAGCGCCAAGAGCCTTTACTTTCGTACCATTCAACCAAGGTAGTCCCCTTAATCTAGCGCAACATGATGATATTCCATTAGCGGCGTTAAAAGGGTTACCAGAGTTTACTGGAGAAGGACAAGTAACACCTTTTGAACATATTAGAGATGTGGCAGCATTATGCAATGTGCATCATGTGATACAAGAAAATGTAGCTATGAGATTGTTGGCTGCATCTTTCAAGAAGAAGGCATTGGAATGGTTTAGAAGCTTGCCAGTGGGTTCTATAAGAACATGGGATGAGCTTGGTGATGAATTTACCAGATTTTTTGAGGAAAAATCTGATCACTTGTCTTTGGTAGAGCAGTTAACAACCATAAAAAGAGCCCCCCAAGAATAAATGGCGGACTTCAATATCCGATTTCAAAAGACTTGGAACAAAATACCTGCTATGGTAAGGCCTTTTGCTGATTATGCATTTTTATACTATTTGAAAAGTTTAAATAGTGATATCTTAGTCATGATACAGTCCATGGGGGGTATTTCTTTACCTCAGGCTTATAGCATAGCTATTAAGGCAGAAAATAACCTCATTCAGGCAGACAAGTTAGCACCTAGGCCACCTATGCCCTATTTCCCTGAAATTCAATCAAATACACCATTGCAAATGCCATCTTTAGCCCCTTTACCTGCTTTTCCAGCATTACCCATTGCTGTGAGCCAGGGAGTGTTAGCTGCACGACCATCAAGTGAATTGCAAGAGATCAAGTCTAGTTAGCATAAGATAGAAAGCATTTTACAAACTATGGGAAATGAGTTGATCAGCATGAAGAAACAATATCAAGGGGCAAGGCCGAATTTTCAATAGCAAAACCAACAACAAATTCAGAATACAAATCAATCTTATCAAAATTAGGGATATCAGTATCAACAAAATAGGCAACCCTATCAAGGTGGTTATCAGAGGCAAAATGTTAATCAAAGACCATTCCAATCTTATAATCCAGCTCCTCTCAATATTGCAAGTCCAGTGAAAGATATGGTTCCATCCCAGAATAACCTTGTGATAGAAAATGAATGGTGTTATTCGTGTAATCAAGCACATAACCCAGCCTCATGCTCAAATGGGGTAGTTAATCAGGCATTTATGGTCCAAAACGCTATCAGTGCATAGCAAAATACACCTGCTAATATACCTGAACAACAACCAGATATACATTTTAATGAGATTGCATTTTTAAATTGGAAAAGTGAAGAGTTTTGTGGTGTGAATGTTGATTCAACAATTGCAGCCAATACACGAGCTAAGAAAAGAGCTCTAGAGGTGGAGCAATCAGCTGATAAAAATAAGGGGCATGCAACTGTAGAAGCATCATCCACACCTATTCTAAATATACCAAAAGGAACTACTGTCTTACCAATCAATAAGCAGCCTCACAAGAATAAAGAACCGGTTGCTACTAAAGTACATCAGAAGGTACCTTTAACTGTACCTTATAATATTGTGGACATCATGAAGAAGATGAATGTGAATATGATCATGTGGGATTCCTTAAGCATTCCTGGATAGGCTGATCTACTAAAAAAGGCACTATCTAAAAATGCGAATCCTGAGCAAGTTGCTGCTGATTCCCAAAAGGTCATAATGGCTAATGATGATCAAGGGAAAGTTGCTAATTCCAGCAGCAAAGAGAAATCTACGATTCAAGGTAAGAACATGAGACCTCCTTTGTTCTATGTTTCATTGATTATTGGGAAAAATTTAGTGCACAATTGTATGGTAGATAGTGGAGCTACCTGTTCTGTGATGCCCAAGCGAGTAGCTGATGAGTTAGGTTTAAAGTATGAACCTTTAGAGAAAGGAGTAGTCTAGCTGGATGGCTCATCTGTTAATATAGTGGGTCTTATTAAAGATGTTAGCTTAACTCTGTATGCTTGCCCTAATTTTTCAATTTCCCTAGACATTTATGTGGCAAATTTGCCTCCGTATTTTGGGTTATGTTTGTCAAGAGAGTTTATGGCTAAAATAGGGGGATACCTCTCGTCTGACTGGTCTCACATGTTGTTTTGTACTAGGTATGGAACTAAAGTAACCATTAAGTCTAAGTTACTTGCAAAAGACAATATAGAACCCTATATACCTAGTGCGATGAATGCCAATTGCATAATTTCTGAACAAGACGAGCATGTTGTTGTCTTTGATCCTCGCATTGTTGTCAATGATATTCTTGATATACTTCTAGATGAGTGGGCAACAAGCCAAACTTCTAGTGCTGAAAGTGACTTGGTGTCGGATGCTAGTATGGGTAACTACATGTTTCAAGAGGTTGATGTAGTGATG
>VDFB02170219.1:0-10035 GCA_007258455.2 Sequoia sempervirens | reverse complement strand
ACTTGTCATAATCTTATGCCCTCCTACATTCTCACCTTGGCTATATATCCAAGGGGTCTCCTATGTACATTGTATTAGTACCATTCTATCATCTCATATTATTGACATTGAATACAGTTTCTTCTTGTCATATTCTATCTCTCTCTTTTGTTCTTTCTATTAGGCCTCTAGATCTTGGGTGGCTACCTTCATAGCCAATTCTTACAACTTTTATCTTTTTCTCTTGGTTTGATGTATGTTACCACTTAGGGGGAGTTTGGTATAGATTTGCAGATATTGTGCACGTATGAAGAAGTGTTGTTGGTCAAAGGGGGAGTTTGCGTTGTTGTTTCCATTGAAGATCTTTGCTCCTTTGTCTTAAAGTCATAGAATATGTTGTTTCCATTTACATGTAGGTGTGTGTTTCCCTGTGTACTTGATGTCAAAGGGGGAGAGTGATAAGATTTGTGTTTCGATCAATGCCAAATGGGGAGATTGTTGGCAGTTATTGTCATTGATGTCAACACTTGAGGAGAATTGTGTAAGATGACTGGTAATGGTTGTCATTGTTGTCAACATAGTTAATTTTTTTTTTCTTTTGTGTCAACAATTTGATGAAGATTGTTATATGTGTGGCAGTGGTTGATGAGCTTGTCATTGTTTCTTGCACTTGAGAAGTGAGGAAAATTGATGGAATTGGTTGTCATTGTTGACAACATTTAGCTTGGGATATAATTATTCTATGATGTTGTTAGGTATGTGTGGGATCATCATCAAAAATAAGTGTCCTTAAGTAACTTTTTAGCAAAATTAGAGCAGCAACTTGACATAAAATTTTAAATAAGCATCTATATTATTTCGTTATGTAAGAGAATAGAATCCATAGAAAATTGAATATAGTTTCTAAATTGCTAGGTTTATTTAAAAAAAAAAAAATCTACTTGGTAAAAATTTGATATTTCAATGCAGCAAGCATTTTAAATTTCGTAGGTAAAAACAAGTAGGTGTCTCCTGCTTGGACTAATCTCTAACCACAATAAAATGTTATTTTTTTATAATATTTTAGATATAAGTAGAGGACTCATGTTTAGATGTGATGCATATTTTTTTGTAATTTTTTTCCAAGTAAATAATTAATCATGAAATTTTTATTACAAATTTTAAAAATATAAAAGAATGATATGTCTAACCACCTTAACTTGGTCAAAACTTTATGAAATTAAAATTTTCTTTTTTAATCTATAATATGTGAAGCATAGAATGTGACGATGTTTTGGATTCAAAATATTTGATACCGCTTTGAAAGCTATAGATGATTTTCAATCAACCTATCAATCAGGACTTTAGTCAAATTCAAATAGAAAATGAATAATAATTATTTATTAAATTTAAAAGTATAGCATAATTTATATTGGTGGAAAGCTAAGAATATCCTTTTAAAACCTTTTCGTTTCATCAATTTTTGGGTTAAAAAAATTGCCAGCCACATACCCTACACATACCCATCATATCACCACTTTTGGCCCATCATGATCCTGCACATACACATTGTTGAATCTCATGGTTGGATGTTATTCCTTATTCTATGTCAATTATTTGGCATCAGTTGTCATTGTTTACAATAATCAATAGTGTTGATATCAGTAGAGTTGGTTTCATAATATTATATTAAGATGATGATCAGAAGTGTTGTTGATTATGGAGAGATGTTGCTAAAGGTCTAGAGTACATCCTATGTTATCTCCTAATGTTCCAAATGAAGCATGTGTTCCTGAAAGATAGTTCTGGCCTTTTTAAGTTGCTTAAGTGTTTCTGGTTCAAGAGGTTGCTTTGAGGAATGCTTGGAGGAATGCTACACATTTCTCGACTATTGAAGATGTGGTATTATAGTTTTGGATTCAAATTCAATGTTTTGTGGATGTTACACTTCTATCATTTCAGGTCAACAATGTTGTTAAGGATATTTTTGTGAGTTGTAGAAGGTTGACATTGTTCTTGGTTGTCTAGAGTGGTCCAAAAAATTCTTTGTATTTATCTATATTGATGTCTCTACTCCTACGGCTTGATGAATGTATTATAAATTTCTATGCAATATCTTAATTCCAATTTCATGTACTGAAGTGGTCCACAAGTTGATTTGTTAATGTTATACCTCATGATTGAGCATTCTATGTCTTTGGGATAATGTATTTTATTCTTTTTTGGTTTGTGGTGGTTGCTAATGGCATGAACGTATGAAGAAGTTTCAAGAAGTTTTGTTGGATGTTCATGGAACATCCCCACATGATCCACACATTTTTTGATTGGCCTCTTTGGTGTTGCATTTTGTCTTGAGTTGGATTTTTGGTTTATTTGTGGATATTTGGCTGTCAGGACTTGTTCCTTTGCTTGTGTTGCATTTTTGGGGGTCTGCACCAAAATTTGAAGATGTGTTATGATACCTTTGGGTCCTAAACCATCTTACTTAGAACCACCTTGAGAAAATTTACTTAGAAGTATGTTTTTGGGCTGACTAATTTTGTGCTTCATGTTTTATCTACATGTTTCCTTGATGTTGACTTAGGTTTATGTGCACTAGCATGTGAATTGCTTTGGATTACATTAGAAGATGTAATAATTTTTTTTTTGTCATCTCTATTCTTTGGATAGGACCACAATATGTTGATGTTGCCAACGTGGTGAATTCATTATTTTTATTATTTCCTAGCTGACCTAATTGATATTTTAAGGTCTTGTGGTAAATAATATTTAAGAACATTTTGAATGCAAGAAGTATGGAAGTCTAAAAATGTGCAAATAAGTGTGAATATGGAATACACTGAATATCCAATAGATTTAGTGTTACAGTGTGAAGAGGATTGATCAAATGTGCTTTAATTCCTCAATCAACAAAGTGAATTGTTGACAAATATTGTAAATTTTTATAAACTCTTTATATCCTACTCCTAGATAGTGAATCTCACCATGTCCTTGTATCTTTCCCTTGAAGTTGTGTTAGCTTTAGTTCAACAAGTCCTTTGTATCTTGTGTTGCATTGAGGTAGTGTGCCTTGGTTTGCAAGTCCTTTTTAGTAGTGATTCTTTATATTGTGAATTAACTCTCACCGTGGTTTTTCCCTAATTGGGTTTTCCATGTAAATGTAGTGTCATCTAGTGGATGAGTGTTCTTGTCTCTTTTATCATTGTTTCTAATCTAATTAGAGTTAGAATATCTATATCTTTGATTTATGAAGTTTTTCAAGCTTTATACTACTATATCTTTCTCTGCTACTATTCTGTTTAAGAATTTTGATTTGGTTAAAATTGCTAAAATTTTCATGTTTTGGAAGGGCTTAAGCTTTTGAGTAGATTGATTCACTCCCCCCTCTCAATCTCTGGGTGTGTTCAAAACTTATCACTTTGGGGTAAGTGGCCTTAGTTTTTAAGTGTGTTATGAAGTTAGTTGGTTCCATCCACCAATACCCTAGTCTTAGAATAAGTCCATTCTAGAATAAATTATCAATATTGGTACACCTCTTATGCAAGAGGATGTAGTGAAGTGAGGATGTATTTGACCCTAATCACAAACTATTTAAGCTCCCTAATTTCATGAAATTGGGCCTCACATACCTTTTGGTATAATATGAGGAGTTCTTAGTTGAACCTTTTTATAAGCTAAGCATTGTGAATCTTTAATCCATTTTGTATATATGATGCACTAATAATTTGCTAGCTTGAAAAAAAATTACTCATATTTTACTTTTATAAATAAGATATTAGGCCATGTATGCTCTCCTCTTATTCCTTAAGGTTATCTTTAACATCAATGGTGGTTATGAACAAGCTTAAGTAGATTTGTGAGCTTAGAAGCCAAATAATACACTTGATTGGTTAGTTTGTTGACATGTTCACTTTGTATCCTTATTTTCTCTTAAATCCAATTAACTTGAACTAAACACCTTCAAGTTCAAATATAACATATATTAAGTAAAATACAACCAAATCCAATCAACAACTTAAATGTTAGCATCCAACATCTTTCATAATCCAACCTAAATCCTAAAAGTACATTCCACTTTGGGAATCTAATGATAAGGACAACATCAACTTGCGCAAGAGTGTCTTCATATGCCACCATTTGTCGCACTTAAAGGTAAGAATGTTAATTGGAGCTGTGGAAACTTCACCATGGATTTGATTTAAGCCTATTATATTTAACCTAAGGGGGTTTGACCAAACCCCATTAAACCCTTAGATTGAGGTAAATACAATCCATTTAGATCAAACTATTAATATACTTTCAATAAAATATGATTTCAAGAAAAAAGATAAGGTTGACCAAAAAGTGGGGCATACTAAATTCTACTTAAGGAATTTAATGTCTCTTTCATTAGATGATATTTTTAAAAAAGTAATAGTGGAAAGTCCACTATAAATATTGTATTGATTGCAAAAGGATATTTACATAGAGTAGGGGTGCAATTGATCTACAAGCACTAGAAAAGAAACAAACCCTACAAAGAGAATATTACAAAAGCCCAAATTGAGCCGATGATCACCATACAAAACAAAAAGGTAAGATCAAAGTAGATACAAAATAGAGTAGATGAAGTTTATGGTAACAAAAGTAAAAAAAATTGCATATAGACCAAAACATTTATACCCCACTCTAGACGAGGAAGCAAGATCAGTGGGGGGTGCAAAATAGGGCAAATAGAATGGATCCTCAAGTGCATGCATGAACAAGAATTGAATAGCCTTGAAAAGAGATTTCAATTTTTTTGCAAAGCAATAACCCAAGGACAGACACAAAAGTCAAAGCTGAGCATTGAACTATGAAGAGCAAGAGGCCACTAAATCCTACACCATGTCAGTTAGGATGGAATGCAAAACAGTAGATGATAATAGGGCCTCCCTATAGAAAATCCCAACCACTAAATTAGAGCCTACCCTCAAATCATACTTTCCCAAATTTGATTCAAGCAAATGCATTGGGAAGATGCGAGGCAAAAGGAAATTGCTGGCAATGAATTTCATAGTTTCGTTGCACCAAGATTCCATCAAGTTGCATATAAATAGAGATGCTAATTTTTGAGGCAAAGAAATTGGATGGATTTGAAGCCACTCTTTATTTAAAACCTTGAAAATTTCCTTCTCCACCTATGAACAATACACTAGAAAAGCAGTCTGAATTAATTCCTCACTACTATGGAAGTGAACAAAGGCTTCCAAGTACTTGGGAGGGATGTAAATGCATAGAAGACTATCCATAATGAGGCCCAAGAGAAGAGAGTAGAGAGATGGAAAATAATGAGCCACAACCTTGCAAAGTAGAAATAAACATCCCAAACAGAAATGCAGAACAAATGCTTTCCAAGAAATACATTTAAAGAGTAGAATATGATACCACCCCAAGAAAAAATGATTCACATTAAAAAATCATACATGTAAAAAATAGCACATAAGAATTCCCAAAATCCTTCGCACAACCCAAAGCCAATTTACAATAAATGAGAGGACTGTGACATAAGCATAGTACACCTATCGAGCAATGAGCATTCCACCAATGAAGGGAGATATCACTAAAATGACCACTGAAAGGAACCAATGCAACCACTTACACCACCAAAGGCCAATCCTTAAATAGGAACTCTTGCTAATATCATGCCTGACCAAGTGACGAGGTCCAAACCATATAGGATACAATACTTGTAACATAAAACCAATCATGCCAACTAAGAAAGCTAATGACGTCGAAGAGGCCATTGTGGCAAGAGTAAAGAGCCAAAGTACCAAACCAATGAAACCTTCCGATCAGAGCCAGTATGAGGTGTCAACTCAATAAAAAAGGACATGAAACCTAGAATCCCACTCAAATGCAAACATAGAAAGAAGGACAAGGAAACTAGATATCAAGGAGACTATCCTAGAGCCACCTCAACCATAAAAAATACCACAAACATCATGGAGACCGTCCACTATGAGAAAAATAGGGATGTCATGGAGATCGTCTGATTGAAACAATATAAGGATGTCGTGGGGACCATCTAATTGAGAAATACAAGGACATCGTGGGGACCATCTAATTAAGAAAAATGGGGATGTCATGTAGACCATCCAACTCAACTAATACAAGGATCGCGGGGGAACTGTTCGATTGATCAATACAAGGACATCATTGAGACCATCCAAATTGCACATTCTTGGAACATCGTGAAGACCGCTCAAAAGGAAACTTTTAGATACAAGAATAAGCACTGAGATGTTGAAAATACCATCATAGCCAACAAGTTGAGACATCAAAATGATCAAATAGAATAAGCATTGAAAAGGGACTGCCAACCAAAGCCAAAACTTACAATTCCATGAACACCATAGCTATCATCAAAGAATAAGAGAGCTAGAGGAATTGCCAAAACCAAGAAACGTTAGTCCAATAAATCTTGTAAATCAACATGTGAGAAGGAAGTGAAAGAATGAGATGAATCAATTTCCCTATTGGCTAACTTATCAGCCATTGAATTTTCCTCCCTGTAGTAGTGTTGGATATGAAAATATGACAACTTTTGGAGCAGAGAGAGAGCATGTTGAAGCAAATACTTGAGGTGCCAAGCACCAAGATCCTTTTTAGATAGAGTAGAAGTAACTGTATAGGAGTGAATTTTCACCCCTTATGCAATTTCCCCTTTTTACATTGCTTCACCTTAGAAAACCAAATCCAAATCCAAAAATCCACAGTAGCCTACTACCTTCATTCCACTTGGCATTTGTTTTGTGTGTTGATAGAATTATAACTATTGGAGACCCCCGCACTATGTGCAGACGTCTACGCAATTTGCTTACATCCCTAATGGATTCTTACATCTGAAGCCTACAAAGGCATTACACTTCCCATTGGGGTTGATTTGTAACACCCCTCTTCGACCAACTAACCTAAATATGGAAAATTTTCTCATTCTCCCTTCAAATTCACTCTTCATTCCTTCATTTCATCCTCTAAGCATTCAATACATCTTCTTCACAAGCTCAAGCAACACTTTGTACTCCATAGTAGTAGCAACAATGCTTCATCAACTCCGTAGCACAAGTGTGGAACAACACCATTGTAGTAGGGGCTTGATTTATTTCATTTTCTCCTCCATTAGCTAGTGAGCTCTTGGTGGAGGTGGTAAGTCTTTTACTCCTCTCCTCTACAATTTGGTTGAGTAGCATAATACTATTTTTAAGTGTTATTGTGTTCTTTACTTTCATTCTCCTTTATCATAATTTTTCTCCATTATCACTATCTTGGTTGTCCATGAAGGTGGAAACACCAAAGCGAGGGTCTAACTGAGGTAGGCCCCTATACATCCCCCTAACAATTTTCCTATTTCTTGTGTGTAGGTAGAAGTGTACTTAGAGCTAGCTAGAAAAAAGGTTCTTTTGTGAGATCAATCTTGTCACCTTAGCTTTAATCTACTTGCTTTATCATATTCTATTGTATATTTCTTATTTCATAGTGTTGTTTTGTTCTCCTAAAAACCATTACCTAGGTCGTTAGTTTGTTTTCTACCAGTTCACATTATCTTTTTGGTCCTATGGTCATACGGAGGCCAGTGCACCTAAGAGATGCTAGCGCATTGCACTGTCATCCTAGAACCATGCTTTCATCCTTGGGTAGAGAGCTACTTGAGGCATAGTGTGGAACCTGAAAACTGGCTCGCATAGCCCAATTCTGAGTTTTGGGTCTACAGGGTGATTGAAGGACCTTATAGTCCTCATCATTCTTGTCCTTCATTTCCAAACACCCCTTTAAGCTGAGGTAAGTTAGGGCAACCTTTTGCTCTTGGCTCTCCATGACCTGGGGCCTTGAACGTACTTGGTTCCCCTCTCTTACATTTTTGGTGAACCCGATGTGAACCATTCTGGTTCCATTTTTTGATACTGAAAGCTCCTTTCCTCATATTCTACAAGTGTTGTAGGTGTGAGTGTTGTTAGGATTTTTCCTGACAACCCAACTTGTAACCCCTAGTAGGTGTAGTTGGAAGGTTCCAAAGGTGTTGCGTAACGAAACCTTAATTGAGTCACCATCTTATCCTTTAACCTTTTAGGGATTCTATGAAAGTATCATCTAGTGTGTATAATGGCCTCCTTCCTGCATCACCCTATCCCCTCTATGCAACTTGTGAGCAATGGTGCTGGTATAACCTTCACTTCATAGGACCTTTCAATGATTTTTAATAGCCTAGAACCATCTCCTCTCTACATCCCTATGTGAATCAATGGAAACATCATATCAGCTGTTCTCGTTGATTTGACATCTCAAGTAGACATCTCAAGTAGACATCATAACTAAGGAGATCATGCTAATCAACTTCTTGCACAAAGATGGGTACAATGCACCTATGAGTACCGTCTGCACACATGACAAACTTTTCGTGCCTCCTTTGGGTAGTATTTCCTTGTTATTTTTGGTTGGACCTAAAACTGTGAAGATTCTATTCAACATTATCCCTAGGTCTGAACTCTTTAGAGTGAAGTTGGGTATCCCTCGGTTGGTAGATATGAATGCAGTATCCTCGATCGTGCATAAGTGTTTAAAATTTATCCACGGGGGTTCTGTGCATGTGATTAATGACACGAGTTATAAACCATAGGTTGCTCATGGTAGCTACTCCTTGGATTACTCTTGACCTGCACCCACTGGTCCTTTCTCACCTAGGACGAACCTCTTGCACTGAATGTATGAAAATTATAAGAAAGGGCACCTAAGGCTGAAAGTGAGATACCCTTAGTCACCTTATGCTATTTCACATAGGTCTTGTCTAAAAGTTGATAGTGATGTTGCTAAGTCATGTAGAAGAGAAGAAGAGAAGTGTTCCCAAGATCCTCCTTCCTCTTTTGCTATTCAACCCGATGCTTCCTCTCACCTCACTGAGGCACCATCAAATTTCATTCCACGTTTGTGAGAGAATATTATGGTGCCCACTTGGTGAAAGCCCAAGCATCCTGCATTTGAACTTCTTTTTTTTCCCATAGAGCCTAGGCCCATTCGGTATAATAGGAAGAAGGGTCCTCATGGGGAATCCTCCATGTCTCGACCTATGTGGCCTCCTACTGCCCCTGCTTCCAAATTAGTAAATGAAAAGAGGCCCGCTACCAAGGAACTTGATTCGACTCCTCTCGCTACTTCTCAACCTGCTCCTCTTGCTCCCATTTAAGAGTCTGTTCCTCTGCCAGAAATGGTTGTAGTGGACACTCCCATGGTTGAGTAGGAGCCTTCTATTCTTTTGTACCCTCCAGTCTCCAGTTCAAAGAGTCATAGAAACTATGTTGCGCTTGAGCGCAAGCATCAGCGAAAGGCTCTCATGGTTGAGTAGGCTGCCTTACAAAGGAAGGAAGAGAAGACAACCGCCCCTATATTAGAGCCTCCTGTCATGTTCTCCTCTCTCCTCCCCTCTACTTTCATTCAGTCTAGCTTCATATTGCTTTTGCATTTCACTGTGAGTATGAATGCACCTGACCCTAAAAAGGTGTAGGTGTCATGGCTCTTTCGGTGGAGCCACTTCTGTTGATGTCCCTTCTAGACCTCCAACCTTTCCTAAAACCCATAGATATGATGAAAACTTTGGTCGTATCTATTGTGGTTCTCTCCTGCTCTTCCTCTACACTTCTTGCCTCATCTATGGGGAGTTCGCCTCCTTTGATGAAGTAGAAGGTAGAGATTGGTCCTTCTAGCAATAGAGGATGCAAGAGGAGCCCACCTTCTCCCAAAGATGGTCCTGCACTGACTTGTTTTGTCCTAGTGATGGAACCAGTCCTAGCTTCCCCTAAGTTCTTTAGCACTCCTGAATCACTCAGCAAGCCTAGCAGTGAATATTGGGCACAACCTTCTCTATCCATTGAGGTGATACATGGCACTCCTGTAAAGTGCATGTTTAACTCTCTGGATGATGTTCTAGCCTTGTCGGAGACCTTTGGAAAATTGTTGACCTTAGCTCCACAAGAGCTTAGTGGAGAGGACCTTGTGGGGCCCTCTTCCTTAGCCCTTATTGCGGGAGGGTTAGACGCTCCTCCTCTTAACATCCCACCATTATAG